>JALLKD010000097.1:0-174860 GCA_023509735.1 Fusarium liriodendri
GGTAGGGGCGGGAGGGCCAACTTACGCGACGTCCACCTGGAGGACATTGTGAACGATGCCCGTGCATCGCTCAAGCTCAAGAATCGCTTCCTCGACCTTTTTCTTCTGGAAAGACCACATCAGGCTGCTGAATCGCCCGCGGTTCGACAGCAGGCTCTCCAGCCAGAACAACTGCGCCTTGCCGTCGCCCATTGCCTGGGCGAGCTTCCTCGAGGCATGCAGTTTCGCCCCGCGCGGGCTCTGCAGCAATTGTTGGACATGTTGCGAAACCGAGTTTAGCTGAGTGGCGGCTTGTAGCAGTCTCGCTCGCTCGGGCTTGGAGTTCTTGACATCCTGCGCGTACTCGGACAGCCATGCGATGACCTTGACGGAGAGATCGACGACGGCGATGACGTTAGCGGCGACACCAAGACCTTCCATCGTGGATTCCTCAGCCTCGATCGGTCGGCTTCATCGCTGGCGATTGATCGCTAGGAGAGAGATTGGGATTGTCTGTCTGCGCAAAGTGCGACGGAAGGAAGGATTGCGGCTGAGTGCGGGGGCCGCGAGTTCTGGACCAGGCTGCCATGGGTGTTGAGGGTTGAAAAGCAGCTAATGCAATGTCCACGTGATCTCTCAGAATGAGGCCAGCTTCAATCAAGCTGGCTTCATCAACAGTCGTCTTTTCCGGGTTGTTTCTCTTATTGACATGGTCGCGTGCAGTCGCAAAGTCAATTGCGATTGATGGTTTGTCTCGATACAGTGAGTCCCCACTCCCGTAGGATACCTTTCTAGGTAATAAAATCCGCCTGCCAAGACATGCACAGTGCCTTGGTACAACCTAACAATGGGGACGGGCGGCCGACATGTCAGTTGGTTGCATGCTTCCCCGACACAACCGAGTACGAAAACAAAACCGGCGAGTTTCCATTTGCTATTGAGAGTTCGGATCGGGGCCCAAAGATGACTGCATATTTATCCCGTCTTGTGTGTCAGCGTCTCTTGGCCGGGCTAAACCCACCTCCCCGGGTACTGTTAATGTCTGGCTTCGAAACACCCAATAACGAACACAGTATGGGATGGATTAAATCGACCTGAACGATGGTCAATATTGCAGAAGCCATTCTACAAGACATCTCTTCAGGACTTGAATTGGAACCACTTGTTCACAGAGACGAGCATCCAAGCATTTACCCTGTATCAATGACCGTGTTTTTTGTTCTTGTGGCTTATAGCGTCTTGTCATCATTACATGTAATAATGAAATGATACCAAATCTTTGCCTTACACTTGCCATGAGTTATTTATAAAAGGGGGCGGGATCACAGCCTACCGCTGCCAAGCACACTTCAACATAACTGAGCCTGTGAGGCCTCTCCATCTGAAACAACAACGGGAAGATTTGCAAGGAAATTGCTGATGGCAGGCGGTCTTTTTTTTTTTTTTCATTTGCAGAAGTGGAATTTTCAAGGCAAACTGGGCTGAGCTTGCAGAGCCACTCCGATTCTGTTCGGACTGTCGCCCCTAAAAGCCTCTCATGCGCATTGAGCTTCTTGGCCGCACATTACCACTCTTTTTCGTCGATTCGCCATGAGGCACTTAATCTCAAGCAAGTCACTTCTGGGACAATGGATATTCTAGATTGGGTCCATCGCCTTGGCCTCGGCTGCCGTCGCTGCCATTGTCATCCTCCTTATCAACTTCGACGGTGAACCCGTCTTTGACGGCCCAAGATGACCCTGAACGCCGTCATCTCAACCTTATCCACAACCAGTAGAGTTGATCTCCTTGCCATGCTTGCAAGCACCATTAGTCAGTGGAATTGGCTACTGTTTTTAAGCGAGCCTCGCCGTCTCGTCGATTTCGAATACTTCTCCGCTGCAAGCCGCGGTCCTTTGGGGAGTCTCAGGTGCTCTCGGACTTTCGTATTCTCGGCGGGTAGGAGCTAATGCCCAGGAATTCTTCAAGCAAGAGTCGCAAACTGACAGCCCATTCTTTGATAAACCTGTAGTGCGAGTCGGCGCCCTCGTCACCATACTCACTATAGCTCTTGACCCTTTTGCCCAGCAGCTCGTACAACTTCAAAAGAAAACAAAGGATGATGAGACTCCCGAATTTCAGGCCTCAATTGCTACGGCGAAGTATTATTCTCGAGGTGTCGTCAATTCGCCTCGGACCTCGGGGCAAGCCAATAAGCGCAAATTTACTGGTAACTCCACTTCTTGGAAAAGAAAAGAGTCAAGACCATTTCAAGCTAACTGCCAAATGCCTAACCAGTGGACAATGGCCGCCTCGTACCTTCGGGTGATGATATCCTTGCGTCTGTAGAGCCGGATTCCGGGATGGACATCTCAGTTAAACTCAGCTACACTGAGGTTGACCCGGCTCAGACACCAAGTGGTCTACAACTGTTCCACAGCCAACTGTGATTACGGATCATTTGAGTCATTGGCGGTTTGCAGTCGGTGTCATGACATAACAGCTTCTTTGAAGAAGCGCGTGGTCCGAAGAAAAAAATTACAGATTGCCGAGTTGGTTAAAGACCAAGAATCACCCAACGGGACCAGTAAGTGCACGGAATATTACCTCCCTAATGGTTTGTACCTGAGCAACCTAGACCGAGACGACGATATATACTCGCAATACCAATTGCTAACCATGGTCATGTTCGGCACCGGCGATTACAACAAGACGTTGGCGATGACTGAGGTGAACACTCTCATATGGGCTCAGAGTTTCATCATAGTCGATGAGAATTCTATTCCTGATGGACTCCTCTAGTGGCCTGAACCCAAGGTGGGAGCTCAGGAGTGCGGGCTCTACTACTGTATCAAACGATATGAGGCTGCCGTCAAAAACGGAACGCTCGTGGAAAGTTCAACCACGCTCGAAGAGCACAAGCGTATAAAGGATTCCTGGCAAATCTCTCCTGACTTCGATCTCGAAGCAGAGGACTTCCCCGAGTATGCCAATGAGTCTATCGCATGGGATCCAGCAGTCGCCGCATTCACGAGAACTGCACTTATGTTAGGGGATGAATCCCGTAACTGGTCCATCGCTTCAGATGCCGTGTATAGCATCAGCGCCCTGATGAAGCAGACCTTTACAAAGTGCATGGAGACACGAGATAATTGCTCAGAAGAAGACAATAATGATCCTCCACACGGATTCGTCGCCCGCAGACAGTTAAACCCTTCGATCGCTGAAACCTTACAAAACAAACCTGGGGAAATATTTAAAAAGATGGCCAGCAGAATGAGCGTCGCTATTCGAAATAGTGCTGGATACGGTGCTGATGAGGGACAGTATGTCACTGGAACCACACTTTCCCTCGTCACCGTCTACAAAGTCGCCTGGCCATGGATTATCCTGCACTTGCTGGCTACACTCGGTAGTCTGGCCTTCCTTATCGCCACCATCTGGTCGACACACAAGGCGAAGCTGCCAGCCTGGAAGTCGAGTGAGTTGACAGTCTTCTCACAGGTGGCTGCGGCAGATGGAGTATTTAGTGGTGGGGAGACATACTATGAGCTGGAGGAAGAGGCAAAGGCCGTGGCGGTGCTTCTTCTCGAGAAGAGGGACAGAGAAGAGGGTATCGTGCTGGAAGACCGTGATGTATCAGGGGATATGTCAGGGGAGGATATCTTGTTATCAACTAGGAGCGCATCGAAGACAGCGTCGTTACTTAGGAGAGGGAGGAACAGGGGAGAGTACGAGAGCATTAGAGTAGACAGCCCATAGATGTAGAGAGCAGACAAGATAGTGAGAGAGGGAGATTGATTATGAGAAAGAACAGGAGCCCCCGCTGTTAAGTACTCTACGCATGTTATCTGAATATTTAATAGGGTTCTTGCTCATTGACAGCGTACGTGACGGTGCATAGACAGGTAAGTTGCAAGTTAGATCGGCATTGCTGAGTGAATACACTATAGTTCTAAAGATAGGTAAATCTTTGCTGAGATGAAGTCTGCCTCGGCCTCTTTCGCCCTTGGTGCCAGCCACTTTCCGCTCCTAGCCATGCATATGTTCTGTGGAATAGAATCAACTTTCACCTTGTCCTCTGTCACATCCAGTTGAACTAGGACTCAGCATTCCCGCACCAACGAAGGATATTTTGGATCGATTGAGAGTTGTGGACCGCGAGTCGAATCTATTCAAGTTAGTCCTGCATCCATCCTAATAGATAGAATTGCGTAGACGAACCCGTTTGCCATAAACATAGAGAAACAAACCATAGAGACACCCAATAATGTGGATGGAACCAATGACAAAGAAGACATTGATTGGGCCATGCTTAGCAAGCCAGTCATTGACAAAGAATGAAATGGCAAAGCTCGTGGCTGCCTTGATGAACGTGACGGCAGCGTAAGCATCTTGGGCGTACTTTCGGTGGCAGTCGAGCAGATACGTATTGGAGACAAGCGACATGATGGCACCACCGAAAGCTGACAGCCCGAAGAAGAAAACAGGCGCGAACCAGTGGATGCGGTAGTGAATGGACAACCCGAACCCCCAGAAGCCCACAGCGCTGGTCACGAGCGCTGGCACGCAGAGGAGATTGCGGAACTCTGGCTCGTAAATGCCACCGTTTTTACGCGACATGTAAGTCACCAGCCAGTCAGCGACGGGGCCTGGGATAAAGTTGCCGATGATGTTTCCAACCAGGGGTGAAAGAACCGTCAGCCCCACGGCGCCGGTCGTGAAGTTGTAGGGTGGCGCAGTAAAGATTTGCGCCAGGGACACAGATATCGCGGCCGCAAAGGCCACAGTCAAACCGTAAGCATAGGCAGCCCAATGTACTGCTGGAAGAATGAGCGTTACAAAGGGCGAGAGAACTGCACGGAGGTAGTTTTCTTTGCTGAAGCGGCCGTTGTAAAGCTTCAGGCATTGCAGCCAGCTCTTGCGCTTCTCCGGCGTGCCGCCGCCTTCAGTGTCCGAGACGCTAACAACAGCGGCAGCCTCAGGCTTTGCCTTTTCGTCGTGTTCCAACTGCTGGATGTGCCCATCTTGACTGATGGTGTCTGATTCTAACTCATCGGCCAGCACCTGATGGATATCTGTGTCGAACTTCTTTGAACGATTGTAGGTGGTCTCCGGGATAAGCAAGAAGAGTAGAAAAATGTACACTGACATGAAAATGACACTAGCAGCAACCGTCAGCGTATTCTTAAAGAAAATAGAAATAAAGGGACCCAACTTAGGGATAGAAGGGAAGGGGTGTGATGCCTGACGATGGGAACTCACGCATATCGAAATGCCCAGACATAACTCTGGCCCTGCACAATCTGGCTCGCAATGACCTGACCTAGAGCATTACCGCCAGAGAGCCCAAAATGCCACAAAGCCAGGTGGAAGCCGCGCTGGTGAACGAAGAATAGGTCACCGACACTGGAGCTGACAAGGTACTGAAGACCAGAGACACAAGCTCCCCAGAGAGCACGGCCAGCGTAGATTGAGGGCATATGCTTGGGGTTTGCCAGAATCACACTATAGCCGATGATGCCGGTGATTCCTAGTCCAATAAAGACAGGTCTTTTACCGTAGATACGGGCCAGTGGCGTCGTGAGAATGCCGGCGAGGCCGAGACCGACCATGAGAAAGCTCACGGACCGGGAGAGCTGAGTGAGCGTGGTTCCTATCTCCTTGGCCATGACGCCGTGCGAAGGGTTCAGGAAGAAGGCGGTTCCCGAGGAAAGGCCACTGCCAATGGCAAGGAACCAACTATGAAATATCTTTTCCCGCTCAGGCCAATCTGGTTCGTTGTCAGTCCCGATTTCTCAAGTGGATTAAGAAGCATACTCAAGGGGTCATTGGGAGAGTTGGACGGTTGGGGCACCAGGATGATTCCCTCATGACGACCGGTACCTGTCTTGAGATGGGCGGTCTTGATGCGTGACTGCTCATCTTCTCGTTCGACGTAAACAGTCCCAGGGACTTTGTCACTCGACTTCGGTTCAAGGACCCACAAGCCCATGATTGAATAATCGATGAGTTGCTGGAATAGGCAGTATTGGGATGTAAAATAGATAGACTGAGATATACACAAATCGGTTGGTGGTGATCCAGACTAAAGGCTACAGTCGCGTTGCTCTAATATCGTGGATGTTCCTCCAGAGACATAAGATGTGGTGTCTTGAGGCTCAAACCATGTTTATAGGTAAAGCCATGCCCGATCACGGTTGATGATGAGATATCAAGAGTCTGGATCTTGGCCGTATCCATGGCGATGACGCAAGAATCAATTTCAATCATATCACTCTCTCGTTAGACCAGGGATTAAGGGCATTCGAAGATGCGGCGCCGGGTGCCTCTGTCGGGGTCATGCTCAAGCGTCCCCAGATGGAACAATCCTAGGCGATTCCCAATTCAGCATCGCCGAGCGAAGGCGAGATGTGGAGAAGCCCTAAGCGATGTGCAAGAACAAGGGGGAACAAGGGCAGGGGTAGCCTGACTCGCCTGACTCGCGACTAACATGCTCGCACTTTGATTATTAATCTACGGAGTTTGCACCTACTCAGCGACCCTATAGGACTCGAAATGAGATAGCATGACCGCTGCAAAAGCGTGTCACGGTGTTGACATTAATGTATAACAATATTTTATTGTGTCTTTTTATCCGTCTATTATACTCAGAAAGCTTTGAAAACTAAGTTTTTATGGTGTTTATTATTTGCCATGATAATACGATGCCATCAGCTAAAATGGCAAAAGACATGATCATCAATACTTGACTGCTTTAAAACCCAACTCCGCTTAACACCGTAACCTCATTCGATTTTGTAGAACATAGAAGTAACCGCACAATTTGATTATACCATCTAGAAGTACCACACTAATAACACACCAACTATGAGATGTACGCACCGAGAGGTAATCCCTTCGCCTCACATGCAGCACGCCCATCTCCAAAATATCTGAATCGATTCCTTGAGTTATATGTGTATTCGAAATCTTCAAAGCGAGGGTGCTTCAACACTTCAAGGAAGTGGTTCACAGATCCTGGCCATGGCCCTATGGCAGTTCCAAGTTAGTCAGAGCGTGTCTTCATGTTTAACAATCCCGCCTTCTGGGAAGACAATGGAGAGAGAGAGTCCGGCTGCTTACCGATGACGGGGCCATCTACTGTCCCATTCTTGTACCTGTTGAGCTATATTAGCTACCTAGCGATCTCACCCTGTAAGCGGCGTTGATTCGCATGATTACTTACCAACTAGTGCACTCCCCGGTCCATGTCATGTCCTTCATGAACTCATCTTTCCACTCATTGAACTCGGTTGTTGCCTTGTCCGTGACGACGACATATCTCAGGTCTTGGGTCTGGATTTTGCGAATGAAGGTGAGGGCAAAATCCACCTGGCGCTCGATAGCCGGTATCAGGGATCCGTTGCTGATTGGCGAGTTTGGGCCGGTTGTCACTGCACATTCGTCCGATCATTAGCATAATGCATAGATAGGGCTTGCAAGCCTGTAATCAACAGAATGGCTGTGTTGGAGAGGTGAGCTTACGGAAATAGTTGGGCATTGATGGAGCCGTGACTGAAAGGTAACTCCGGGCGCCATTTTCAGCCCACTCCTGTTGCAAGTCCACCCCTCCTAACCCTACAATGGGAAACCGAGGCACAAATGAAGTGACGTATCCTGTCGCGGTGATAATGACATCTACCTCGTGGAGCTTGCCGTCGACTGTCTTGATCCCCGACTCGGTAACCTTGGCAATATGGGATGTCTCGACCACCACATTGTCTTCTGTGAGAGCCTCCAAGTAACCATGGCCAGGTGTGACGCGCCGACAGCCTAGTGGAAACTTGGGGATGAGCTTCTCACACAGGCCTGGGTCATTTCCGAGTCGCGTGCGCATCGACTTGGTGACGTTCTCGACGCCTTGTCTCTGAGCATCTGAATGGCGATAGAAGGACGGAAAACGCGCATTCATGCCATGTTCGATTTCGCGACGGTAGGTAAGAAAGTATTCTGGATCTTCCCGGAATTGCTTCCTTTCCTCTTCGCTGTATGCCGTGTTGCGGCCCTGTGAAGCGAATTGACCGGCAAACTCCGCGGCAATCCAGGAGGGAGACCGGTGGAAGCTCACCAATTTCCGGACAACTTAGATACAAGGTCAGATTCACGTTTCATATGAGTATCCAGGACTCACTTGGTTGGATGGTTGGCACCACTTGAATAGCTGACGCGCCTGATCCTATCTCGGCCACTCTCTTGCCTGACAGATCAAGACTGTTGTCCCAGTGGGCCGTATGTACAAGACTTCCACGGAAGTCATGAAGTCCCTGGATAGATGGCCACGCCCAATTACTTGAATGCTTCTCGTCAGAATCAAGGTTCATATGACAGGTCATTTGTGCTTTTCACGTACTTGAGAACTCCACCGCTATTGACGAAGACCTCCGCTGAATCCACAAAAGACTCTCCAGTTTGGAGATTCAGGACCGTCAATTTCCACAGGGCTTCTTTGTCATACCATCTGGCATCCACAACCTGGTGCTTGAACTTGGTATGCTCATAGACGCCGTAGTCCCGTGCGAGCTGCTGATAGAACTGAACGATCTCTTGACCACTTGCATACACTCTGGTCCAGTCGGGGTTCCTAGCGTATCATGAGGTTAGAGAAAGAGACGGGTCGGATGAAGTTGAATGAGATGTGGTGAATTCTATTGCTTCATGGTTGGACAGCATCACTTACCCAGCCCAAGTAAAGGTGTAGCAGTGTGCGGGTACATCACAAGATACGCCGGGATATGTTGATTCGAACCAAGTGCCCCCAACATCTGAATTCTTCTCGTATATCTGAAACGAAACATTCTCGAGCTCTCTTGCCTTGTAAGTAAAAGCAATGCCCGAGATGCCAGCACCGAGTACTATGACGCGGATTGGCTTTGGCTGGTTGACATGGTGATTGGCGATGATTTCGCTTTCCTGCGTTACCCAGTGCTTGGCTGCCATAGTATCGAGGCTTTGTTTGATGCAATGACTGTGGTGGTTTGATGAATTGGTCTACTGGTGTAAAATGATTCTTCAAAGCTGGATGGAAGCTTGAACTAACACTGCCCAGGGTTAACGACTACGCATGACATAACTACGTAAAAACTATGATTAAAAATCACCAACAGAGGCGACTTTGTTAGAGAAGCTAAACTCAGATGAGCATCGCCGTTCTGGTCTGGTGTGGTGCACCCGGGTATATCCACATGGTGAGATGGCTGAAGAACCCACCGAGATGTCGCAATCCGAGGATTCCACTTCCCGGCGAGTCTTAGTACTTTTGCGACAATAGGAGCTTTTACAAGGTGTTCCGAGTTACAAAACACCTTCAAGCAACAGCCGTCCTACGTCGTTTCGGTTTCACATCACAACGCTGAAATCTAGTACAATGACTTCTATTGATATTCCAATCAACCACCCAGTTTTTGGGCAAGTAAAAGATAAGGTGGTTATTCTCACAGGTGAGTGTAGTTAACCTCGCATTTCTTAACGTATGTACTACCTCATCGAATGAACCCAACTTATGAATGATAGGTGGTGCAACAGGCATTGGAGAAGCGACGTGAGCCATGACCCTATCCCATAGCGTTTTCTACCGTTTACTTGCAGGCCACTAACAGAGCACGCCTCATAGTGTACGGCTTCTGGCTGAACTTGGGGCCCATGTGTCTTTTCTGGACACAAATGAGGCCAGTAGTAAAAATCTCGAGGCTGGGCTCCAAAGGTATGTTCCTCACATCCCGCTGAAACCTAAGAAGATATCACCGTCTAACTACTGAATGTTTTTAGCGTTCAATTCTTCCACGGCTCGGTCACCAGTTGGAATGATCAGCTGAACGTCTTTGAAAAGACCATTGAGAAGTATGGGCGGATCGATATTGTCCTCGCAAATGCAGGGATAGATGAGGTTGCCGAGGATGCATTTCTCGACACCTTTGACGAACACCAGAGGCTCAAGGCGCCTACGCTCACTGTCCTTGATGTCAACATTCGCGGTGCCATCTACACGACCAAGTTGGCGCTGAGCTATTTCAGACGTCACAAACTTCATGGCTCCCTTGTCCTCACGGGCTCAGCGGCTTCATATCTCGACACGCCCGGCATCCCAGTTTATAATGCTGCCAAGCATGGCATAATCGGCCTGGTGCGTTCGCTGCGTGACACACTACGTGACGAGAGCTTGATCAGAGCAAATGTGGTTGCACCATGGTTCACGAAAACACCATTCACGGCCAAGGTAGCAAAAGTTTGGGGGGAAAAAGGACTCCCCACCAATGAACCTATTGACGTTGCACGGGCAATTGTATTTTTGGCAGTGAACCCTGAGTACCACGGCAAGTCCATCTATGTGGCCGATGGTAAGTACACTGAGATTGAGGATCAAGTGCAGGCATCAAGAGACATCTGGCTGGGAAAGCAGAAAACGGCGTGGGTCGATCAGAGGAAGGCTGGTAAGATCAAGTTGGGGAAGCAAGATGAATAAGGTCTGTTCAAGTTGAAAGACTGGATGTAAGAATGGATAGGTAGCCCTTGGATGAACCTTGCGAACACAGTGGTACAGCGATCGAGGACCACTCTTTTGCCCATCTATTCTCGAAATCCGCTCAATGCTTCTTTGACGACACGGTTAAATCGTTCGGGCTGCTGAATGTGAGTTATATGCCCAGCATCCTTGATAATGACAACCGAACTTCCAGCCTGAGTCGCGAGTGCCTTGGTCTCTTCCACCACAGACGCTGCATCTTCCTCCCCAACAACAAACATAACCTTCCCGCCATTGTCGTTGTCTATAATAGCCTTCGCATAGGGCCACAGGTCCAGCTTTCGCAGCGCGGCGACACTGGCGATATATCCTTCAAACGACTGAGTCCCAACCCTAACTGTGATACTGGCAACCAGTTCGGGATGCGCCGTCCGCCATTCTTCTTTGAACCACCTCGCAACGCTATGTTTAGCCAATGCTTTGGTGCCCTCTTCTCTAGCCAAGGAAATTCGTTGGTCCCAGATATTGTCATCCTCAAGCGCCGCGTGGGCGCGGCTGCCGACAATGAGCAGGCGACGGAAGCGATCAGGGTGGTGTGCGGCCAGGACGACACCGATACTGCCGCCGATACTAAGGCCAATGAAAGCTTCAGCTTGTTTGATCTCAAGATGATCCAGGAGCTTAATGACATCGGAGGCTAGATCCTCAACAGTGTGGCCAGCTTCGTAATCAAAGCCCTGCGTGTTGGATAAAGGAGACTGGCCATGGAATCTCGTGTCGTAGCGGACAATTGTGTATGATTTTGAGAAGCTCACAGCGAATTCATCCCAAAGCCAGGTAGCAGCGGACAGCGAGTTTGAGAGTACAATGATAGGTTTGTCGGCGGTTATAGGCAGCGTTGTGGAAACCTCGAAAAAGATTTTGATGAGAGGATTCTCCGAGACGGTCAGAAAACCCTTGGTGCTTGAGGAGGCCATGCTGACGTAGTCTGATGGAAGATTCCTTGGATGTAAGTGTGTGGGCAAGAAAATATGATGTTGTTTCACTATTTGAAGACTCGACTGAAGTGTGATTCCCTGTTACTGAGCTTGGCCATTCTCGTATGGTCTTGCAGTATAAATGGTAACATTCTTTGCTCCCGGCAAGACGAGGGCGGCACCAGCACCATCCGACACCCGGCGATACCGTTCCTAGCAAGATGGAGATGACGCCATTTGGCCTATAATATTACGCAGGGAGTGACTGGATTGAGACGTCTCTTCGGGAAAGGTGGGATGGCTTGGCTTTTGGGCCTGTCTTCCCCTTTTTGTTGGCCATCGTGATGGGGTTGGCGCTATCAATCTTACAAACTCAACCTTGGTCACACCCATTATGTACAAATTGGCAAGACAAAAAATTTAGATCAGAGAAGTCCCTTTTGGTCGGCGGGTTTAAGGGTCATGCCATCGTGCATGGCATGGCAAACAAGCCGACGAGCGAACGCTGCTCTGCCGGACCAATGTATAATGATGCTCTTCCCCCTTGAGATTTCCTTTCGCGATATTAAACTACAGTAGACTTGTCGAGTTGATGTAAAACCTCTTTTTTCATCACATGCCTCAGTCAAACCATCTACAGACATGCCGTGGCTGAGGAAAGATGAGACACATGCTTAGTGTTAATATTTGGGCAGAAGATGGAGACGCTAGAAATGAAAAGGCCGAGTTCATCTCAAGGGTTGATCATCATGATATATATGAATCGGGACCATCATTCTCCTTCTGATACCTGAACATGTGGATGTCGTCGGCTGGCAGGTTCTCGCCGAGACCGAAGAAGTTGACCCTGGTTTGCCGGTGCTGGTCAGCCTCTTAACTTCAGAAGGATTCATATCTTTATGGTGCTGAGGTTGAACGAAGTAGAGTAAAACGCACCACTGCTCTATATCTAGGGAGCTTGGAACACTAGCTCCAAGCGGGAGTGTCAGGTCTGGAGACTGTTGCGACGAACTCTCGAGAAAGTATTGAGGTGCTCTGGCAGGGGGGAAAAGCTCTGTTCCCAGCCCGGATGAGGATTGACCAACACTCAAGCCAGCTACGCTACTGCCTTCATAGTGGAAATCCATTGCCAGCAACCTGAATCTTGTTAGAAGATCTGTTTATTATTCAAATCGCTCGTCTGTTCAACTTACTGTCTCATGTAAGATTCGGTAATGTCGCTGGATACGCGCAAACCTGGCAGAGGCGCCTGCCAATGATTGGCGTCAAAGAGGGATGAGCTTGCAGATCTCGGAAGTTGCATGTTGGCTTGCAACGTCTCAAATAACCGGTGGATCAGAGATGCGCTGACCCAGAGTTGGCTAAACTCGTACAAGACGTGCAAACACAACGAGTACTTGGTCTGGGCGTCACGTCGAACCTCATCATTTGGTGATTGACCTTCGATGAGGAAGAAGATGAGGCAGTTGAAGAGCGAGATGGTACTAGGAAGGATCTTGGTCAGATGAGGACAAGGCTGGGGGAAGGTTGAAGTCACAGCTGGCCGGTGAAGCGGAGTACTTGGTTATACGCCCTCACGTTGCGAAGAATCCTGCTGATCATGGTTGCTGCAGCGATACCTCGAGCTTGACAATAGAGTCGTTCAGCTTCTGCACGACCTTGGGTCTGGCGAGCGACTGCCTTGCCCCGAAAACGTAACATGATGTTTGTACTGGTTGAGTTAGTCTAGCTTTAGTTGTCCAATACAAGAGGCATGAGATAAAAGCTGGGGAGAACCCACTAGTATAGGATGTGCAGAAAGGCCGGCCAGAATTCATGTTTCTGGATGTCATCTATATCGTACTGCAAGACCTGAGGCACTCGGTCAAGCCAGTCACGGCAGAGACGGATCCCGTGGTCGTTGTAGTCATCGGGGAAGCCTATCCTTACCCCCTTCTCACCAGGCGGCAGGGGTGACTGGCCCAGGTCTCTTAGAGACGCCAGATTAGCCTCGCGCTCCGCGATGGAGCCAGTCACGGGCTTTTGGAGGTGCTGTGTAACGAAGTGTTCCTGGTGAATATGATGTAGAGCCTCGGCCACCCTGATAACTTCTATCGAGAATGCCACTTCGACAGGTTGGTATGGATATCGATGGAGATGCTCCGCGACTTCGGGTTCCTCAATGAAATCCTCTGTGGTCAGCGGGTAGACGTCGAAATCGGATAACGAGATGACGCAAGGAAGGCCATGAGAAACGGCGACTGCCACGTCCCGGTTCTGCTCTAGAGTCAGGGCTGAATGGAAGCATCTACATGAAACTTACAAAACATGTCCACCATATTCTTTTCCACAAGCGCCCCAATACTAGATCATCCTTTGGATAATGGTCCCTGAGAGCATGAGTAACAAGTATAAACCCGGTTAAGATTTATTGTGAGCCCTTGGGTTCTCATTGGACTCACCATCGATGCATTCCAATACTCTGCGCTGTGTTGATTGCATCAACGGCGCATGATCGCATGTTTCTCCCTCCATCATCCTTCTTATCCCACCACCAAGTAAGAAGCAGCAACGCCTGGACGCGGACAAGCCGGCTTTGTTCGTAGCCGGTATCCAACAAGGCCTGTCAAATCAACCTTCAGTTAGCAACCGATATAAGCTTGGGCAGTAAATGTAAACCACCCCACTGGAACGGCGAGGTGAAGATCACTTTGGCTAACCTTTGTGGCTTTGTAAAATCGCTGTGCACTGCTCTGATTCGATCCTTTACTGTCTAGAAGCGCTGGATTTCGACAAGCACGAGACCCGGACGTGAAGATGGCGAATAGAAGCAGCCGACTTGGGCTTCCACCACCATGAAAAGCACCGAGAAACTCGTGGCGATTGATGACGGGTGCGGTCGGATGTACATCAGCAAAGTAGGCCTCAACAAGATCTTCCTGTAATCTTCGAGGCGGCAGGTCAAAGGCGCCCTTCGCCTTGAGGTATTCCATGTCTGCCGAGTCCAGCATGAGAGCTTGCTGCTCCAGATTGATAGTGGAACGAGAGGACATGTTGACCTGTATTGGGCCAGCGGCTCTTCCATTCTGAAACCCATTGGCATCTTGCCCAACGCCGGCCGTTGCAGCACTGTCGAGTTGAGTGTTACTGACCGTGTTTGCATGGGGATAAGCATAGTCATGCTGTTGTTGTTCCAGGAAGGATGGAGCGTATGATCCAAGACTGTCTTTCACGTAAGCCTCGAATCGATCTATGCGCATTGGAGGAAATCCAGATGGATCCGGGATGACCTGGTCGGCCGCGGCTGGCGGCTGAGCGGGCTCCAAAGACTGAACCCTTAACTCGAGCTGTGGCATAGAAGCGCTTCCACTGGTATCATGCTGATCACTTCGAAAGGTCACGTATGGCGTCCCGGTATCAATCCCTCCTAGTAGCCCTCCAGAGCTATCATCAGTTGCGGGCGATTCTGCGCGGTTCATGCCCGAGTCGGATTGATCAGCTGAGTGTGGAAGCACTTCAAATGCTTGATCCACGTCGTTCTCCCTAAAGAAGCCCAAAGTTGAGTAACCCCGAATTGAATACTGAAGCTCAACATAGCCAAGATGCCTCTGTACATACCCAGATCCTATAGGAACTTCTACGCCATCATGTTGACTTCCGGTGTTGGCGTCACTTCTGTATCGACCATCTAGATGAGTCCTTCATTTAGGTCTCTATCAACTCGAGGTATATCTTGCGTAGACTGACAAACCTACCGACAGATGACACCTGAAGCAAGGCAATTCTACAACGCATGCCTAGTCAGCTGGGCTGCTCAAAGGGAAGCCAGGTTTGGCATATCGTCTAACGGACCTTGCATGAACCACGCCCGGCCTCTCTCGACCCTAGAAACCCGGGTGTCAATGACAGATGTGTGCTCAGGGGAGACAAAGGCCAGCATACGCACCGGCATCGCATTTCACCTTTCTCTCATGGCATCGAACGCAGGCGCTACTGTTGGGCTTGCGCTTCTTGGTAAAGGATGTCGGGTCAACCTGCACGAGATTGATGGCCAACATATTTACATTGAACTGTATGATTGAAGGATAGGCAGTACACGCTTCCTGGTCTCTGGTGTGCTATCCAACGCGCTCAAGCGCTGACGGAGTTGAGTATCCTGGCTGCCTGGTCATATCAAAGCACGCCATTATACTTTCCGATGACGGCCCAGCTACGATGGTGCAATTCATTGTGATGATTGACGAATATGACACTAGCCTTCTTGGCAACAGATACGGCCAGGAGTGCAGTAATCCTTTCAGATAAGGGCTTTTCTCCACGAGAGGTTCAAGTGGGTCGGAATGCTGCCCTCGGCGATGCCATTCTGGGTAAGTAATGTTAAGTCGTTTGTTGGTTTCTTATTCCCATAGTATCTCCGCCGGCGAAGGGTTTGGGAAGACCAACTTGGGCATTGCCGACCACAGCCATTAGATCAAGGACTCCCTCTCTCGTGTATGTTGCGAGCATTAAGTAAACGTGATTGCACAATCTGTTCCTCCGCGCCTGTGTGATTCGACTGTAACCCCTCTTAAGCACCCTCTATAAGTGCCTTTCATCATGACAAACATCGAGCTAGCCCCTTTCTTAGAGACATACCCCTCCCGAGAAAGCTCAAGGGATGGTACCAAGCTTGATATTGTTGTCGTGGGTGCTGGCCTCGGTGGTCTCCTCGCCGCCATCGGCCTTGCACTTGACCACCATCGAGTGACAGTACTCGAACAAGCAGCAAGCTTCGGAGAGGTTGGTGCCGGGATGCGAATCCCGCCCAATTGCTTCAAGATCCTTCGCCGATGGGGTGTCGATACGACATATCTCAAAAAGACGCATTCTAATGGGAACCGTTTCCTGCGATACGACAACGGTGCATTGCTGGCCGATATGCCGCACGGAGTCCCAGAACTTGATTTCGGCGGAAGCTACCTGATGGTGCACCGAGCAGATTATCATTCCGTCTTATTGCAGAGAGCCCTTGCCCTGGGAGTTTGTGTAAGAGGCGGATGTCGCGTGGAAGGCTATAACTGGAACACTCCGGCGGCGATTGTACAGGACGGCGGGAAGGTAACGTGCGACCTCCTCGTCATCGCAGATGGTAAGACTGTCAATCAGAATCGCTAGGAGTATTGGCTAGACTGATGGAAACTTGTAGGTGTTCAAAGCAGCGCAAGAGCCGAGTTTCAAGGACATTCACTACCACCAACTGACACTGGTGATGTCGTGTACCGCATACTGATTCCTGGCCAAGTTCTACTCGCAGATCCAGAGATGCGCAGTCTCATTTCTGACCCATGGGTGACATCCTGGTGTGGTCCAGAAGCACATGTAATCGGATACCCTGTACGAGGAGGCGAAGTCTACAATGTGGTCTTTTGCTGCTCTGAGAAGTCGATGCAAGACTCGCCTTTCCAGCCTGGGGAGACTAAGCTTGTCATCTCGGATAACTCGGAGCTTCGAAGGCGTTTCTTGGGTTGGGATCCACGGGTGGAAAAACTGATTGAAAACTCAGGAAAGGTTTGCCAGATCCGTCCCAGACGTTCCAGCACGGGATTATGAAGTTCACTCTAACCTTGTTGAAATAGGACTTCCTGAAGTGGCGTCTCTACGACTTGGATCTCGTGGACAACTGGGTTCACCCAAGTTCCAAGGCCGTTCTACTCGGCGACGCAGTTCACCCAATGCTACCATACATGTCATCTGGAGCGGCGATGGCTTGCGAGGATGCAGCAGTACTCCGTAAGGTGCTATCTGGCAAGTCCATCTCCAACCTTAGTGAAGCTCTCGCAACCTACCAGAGTCTGCGCCAACCAAGAGCCTCCAAGGTCCAGAAAGCGGGACGAACGCTTCAAGGTGCATATCATCTACCTGACGGCGAGGCGCAGAGGGAGCGGGACGTATGGATTACCAAGGATGATGAACGGAACCCGATATTCTGGGGACACAAAGCTAGAAGAGATTGGCTGTTTGGACACGATGCAGAGGATTTATAAAAGATACCAAGGTGGGGGTCGGATTCAAAGTAGATTGAGTTGAAGCGTCAATGAGAGCTTCCTTTGAGTGAATGCGGGCTGCATGGCGGTGATTCTCGCGTAAGCCAGGACATATGCAGAGATGGAACTCGGAGTTGGCAATGACCCCGACATACTATGCGTAATTGGGCTACAATTTCTCCAGGTGCCATCTTTGGATAGGTAACTACTTGACAGAGAGGCTTCTGTTAGCCTCTACTGTTTAGGTAGCGAGAGGTCCGGCGCTGAAATCATGAAGGGTCCTCAAAAGCCCCTTGCCCATACACCTCGGCGATACTACTTTAGTAGGGTCTTTCAAGAGAAGCCCCCACTCGAAAGTTTGAATCAGGAGTAAACATAACTCCCAGCATTCATGTTACCGCTGTTCTCAATGACGTGTGAGACTAAAACATATCCAGCTCGCAACTTTCTCCAGTCCTCGCCGCTTCGACATCTTTAGGACTTCTGATATCATCAAAACCACTTGAGCACATCATATTCACCATGAATAACTTTGCGCGCTACTCAACGGGGCCATCAGCTGAGTGGCTCCGGTTCGAGAAGACTTTGAAACGTCCTGAGGCCATTCCCACCATGACGATTCGAGAAGCTCGCGATCATGCGAATAATAAGACCGCGAAGCTATTTGCTAATACCTTGGGAAGACCAGGTAAGTCTACAAGTTTTATTGGCTACTAGACTGCGTCATTTCTTTTTAGAAAGCATCAAATTAACTAGGAGTATCTTCCTCAGATACTGGTCTCGAAGTCACAGATTTTGATATCCCTACCACAAACGGCGTTAAAATTCCCATACGCCTTTACCGACCACTTGAAGAAAACTCGGGCAGCTGCCATGAGAGCCAGGCCCTGTATATATCTTTCCACGGCGGTGGATACCATTTTGGAAGCCTAGAGACAGAAGACCCTCATTGTCGGCAAATCGCATTGAACACCAGTTTTTCAGTTCTGAATGTCAACTATCGACATACACCTGACTGGACCTTTCCTGCACCCGTCGACGATAGCTGGACAGCGTTCCAATGGGCTGTGAAGAAAGGACCTGAGTACGGCATCAACCCGGAAAGGATATTCGTCGGGGGTGTCAGTGCGGGTGCCAACCTCGTAATCTCTGTAGCTCTGCGAGCCCTGAGAGATGACTCTCTTCCCAGTGTCAAGGGGCTCGTTCTTGGCACTCCGTCGACTGTTCATCCGGACCACTTCCCAGTCGAGCTTCTTAAAGGTAGACAGAGCTCGCTTGAGCTGCACAAAGATGCGCCGTTTATCAACGCCCAGAAACTCCGAAACCTCATTGACCTTTACCGTCCGGATCCGGTAGATCCGTCATTCTCGCCGCTACTACGGCCTGTGTCCGACTTTGCTGGCTTATGTCCGGTATCGTTTCATATCGCCGGGCTTGATCCACTCCGCGATGAAGGGCTTCTGCTGGAAGAAAAGATGCAGACAGCTGGGTAAGTCGCATCGGCAAGCCAGAAGATACAGATACGAAATACTTTGAGACACAATGCTGACTCGGTTGGCTCTCTAGGGTTCAAACCACCTTGCACGTTTACCCAGGAGTTCCCCATGCGTTCATGTCCCTACCAACGCTTCCTTCGGCAAAGAGATGGCGGCAAGGGATGCAGGATGACCTAAAGACATGGCTCAGGCAGCTATTAAAGAACTAGGATAGGTGCATGAAGCTCAAAAGCAACGTCAAACATTTACATTCCATGAGTTCCCCCGCTCACGTGGATTCTAGCACCCGTCACGTAATCGCTCGCAGCACTGGCTAGAAACACCGTAACCCCCTTGAAATCCCTGGGCTTTCCCCATCTTCCCGCAGGGATCGTCTTGAGTATCCTCGTGCTTGCTTCCTCATCTCCAAAACTGCGTTCAGACATGGGAGTGTGTATCCAACTGATCGTTCTAGTCAGTCTCGAGGGTCACCGGTAAAACCCTTCCACTCGGGATGGAGACTTACCCAGGACAGAGCACATTGACTTGGATGTTGTAGATTGCTAGCTCATTTGCGAGCGAGTTCGTTAGTTGTCCTACTGCCGCCTTGACAGGGCCATACACTGAGAATCTTGTCATGGCCCTCTCGGCTGCAATCGAAGAAACGTTGATGATCTTGCCCCCTTGCCCACGTTCTGCCATGTGCCTTCCAACCAGCTGTGACAGTACGTATACAGCGTGATAGTGAATTTGAACCACCTGAAATCTCAATATTATTTCTGCTCAGCATTACTATCATCAGGGTTGCTCACCAATTCGCGATGAGCGTCGGTCTCTGTGAGCACTGGTACGAAGCCACCACTGATCCCTGCAACATTGCATAAAATGTCAACCGAGCGCTGGTCACGGTTCAAAATGTCGTCAAGTGTCCTGCGAATCGCATCCGACTTGACTAGATCGCATTCATACACATCCACCCGTCGCCCTGTATCGGCCCTGACCTGCTCGGCAACTGACGAGACCTCACCGGGGATCTGTATTATAATTATGTCGGCTCCAGCTTCGGCCAGACCTCGGGCCATCCCACTCCCAATCCCTCCATTACCGCCCGTGACGAGGGCTGTCTTTCCTGTGAGGTTGAAAAGCAAAGGTGTTGATATGGTTTCTCCATGGCAAGTGTTGGGAACCGGAGGAAACTCGTCGTCTGGGGGAAAGAAGGCCATTGTCGAGAGAGGCTTAAACTGTGGTCGGTGCTGGTGACAGAGCAACTTCTTACTTCTGGAGTCGTTTTGTAATCGCACTTTGCGTTGGCCCGTCGGCGATACTAATTCCAGCTTAGTCTTGAGACAGGACATGGAGGGGCTTAAACACACCCATTATTAATATTACTAGCTGTTATTAAAGGCCTCCCTGTAAACAGCAGTACAAGACAAGTGAAGATTCTAGGTATTTATATCGCCTATGTAGAATAAAAAACACCATCAGCTCCCCTAGCCTTAGCCGTGAGGCTCACGACACAGCGTGTTTAACGGTCGTAAACCTCAAAGTTGGCCGAGTTTAAAAGCGCAATCCCCTTACTTCTCCACGTGTCACTCTCAACTCCGTTGGTCACATTTCCTTCGTAGAGAAAGTTCTTTGGTGCATCATGACCCTTGGCCTCTTGGTAGATGGGCCACTTTGGAATTGGCTTGCCAAGACTGGGGACGGCCTTCTCCCGCCCTTTCCAACCGTTAGGGTTGCCGGTCGCAACAAACTTGATCCAGTCGCTTGCCATCAACCGCGAAAGTTCTCTATATGACTTGGATAGCCCTTGAAACGGTGGGGTGCGAACCGGAGGGTAGCCTGTACCCTCGAGATTGAGCATTGCAAAAGCCACCTCAACAAAATGCGTGGCTCCATCTTGATAAGTTGCCCAAGATGGAATGGCGTTGAATCGAAAAGAGTAGACTGGCAAGTTGTGCTTTGCCCAAGTCTCAGCTGCCAATCGACGCGGGGCTACCATCATAACGTCTCCGTAGTACGTGGCGGTTCTCCGATACTGCTTGCCATATGGTGCTGGGGGGACCCAGTCGGCGGCGAGGTTGGGTAAGACCTGGTCCCGGCTCTTCTCGGGGTATGCTTTGAGGATCCTCTTTGCAAAGGAGCTACCAATAGCGGGAGACGAGTTCTCAATTGCCTTTTGAAACTCGCTCGTAGTGTTGATGCCCTTCGGTGAAAAGCTGGTTCCTTCATCTGTGTTGGCTCCAACGATGATTGGGATCTTGACAAAATGCCCGTCGGCGAGTTGCTTGGATGAGTGTCGGGCCACGAAGTCGCCGTCAATCTTGGGTGTCCATCCACCAGAAAGCGCCGTGGTGTTGAGCACGACATTCAAGTCATTGAAGGGTAGACCCCGTATACATTTGACGGTATCGCAGCCGGTCTTTTCCAGAATTAACTTGTACGAGTTCTCGGCCAAAATTGTCTGGGAACCAAGTGCCAACGGGGTTCCACTTTCCATGATCGCGGCATGGAACAAGCCATCATCTCGGCCATTGTATGCCAGAATCTGTGCTCCTACAGATGCGGCACCCGCACTCTGGCCCCAGATAGTAACCTTTGACGGATCGCCGCCGAAGGCAGCAATATTCTCGTGTATCCAGTGAAGCGAGAGTCTCTGGTCGCGTAACCCCATGTTTGAATCCCCCTGTTCGAAGAAGTCGGCTGAGTTGAGGAAACCCCAGGCACTAAGACGATAGTTGATGCTAACTGCAACAATTGGGTGTCCAATCTTTACAGATTGCTCCACGATGAAGGATAGGTTGTATCGAAGGTCTACACCACTGCCCTGGACGTAGCCTCCGCCGTGGATCCAGACAGCCACGGGGAGCTTCTTCTTTTCGTATCCTGAAGGTCGGATGACATTCAAGTAAAGACAGTCCTACGTGGGGCTCAGCTATGACTTCTCCCTGAAGGTTTTGACACTTACCTCGCTTGTATTATAACCAATTTGTGAAGGCTGAAAATCTTAGTATCCCGCTAGTGAATTTGGTCCTCATGACTTACTCCGTAGCCTACACAGGCAGGCGAATATTTGACGGCATCGCGACCCCCCTTCCAAGTTTCATCGTATGTTCGAGGATTGCGGAATCTCAAGTTGCCAAGCGGAGCTTGGGCATAAGGGATACCGAGAAAGAAATCTTGATCGTATTCTGGAGAATGAACTCCTTCATAGCTGCCATTCTTGACGGTGGCCACAGGCGTTGTGCTATGCGGTTTATGAAAGGGACTGGCCGCCACTTGTGCCAGCGACTGAGCTAGGACAAAGAGACTTAAAGCCAGAGACTTCATGATGACAGTAGTTGCAAGCCTGTATGTCTCGGTAGATCAGTAAGGCGACGGACGGAGACGACGCCATTTTAACGTCGACCTAGGCAGTCAAAATCCGGGGTCAGCTTAATTTCTGCTAAATATTTACCCAACCCCAGAACAAATGAGTCGATCTAACCTTTTATCCTGGATGTCCGAGACCGAGGTAACATCGTCACCCCGCAGTATCAAGGATGGTGATGCGGAGAAACTGATCATCTGCGGGGACATTGACCCTCATTTCGGGAATGGCAATGATCCCATACGCTTACCGAACGGTCTAACTTGGGTCGACTCGTGCTAAAGCATGAGTTCGGCTGGATAATTATTCCCGAATGCGATTTCACCTGCCATACCCAGTTTCCAACCTCGGGCAGAGCATTGACACAGTCGAAGATATCTTTTAGGATCATTTCTTGTTCACTAGCTAGGATATACTGAACATAACCTTACTCGACCTGCTTCTCATGCCTTCGCTGGTCAGCACTGATGTAGTAGACGCCCTTTCGTGCAGAAATGAGAGGATCCTTGGACGATGTGATACCCTTGACACCACCCTTCTCCGGAACCGGACTGAAAGCAATCTGTTGCTGTCTGGCCGCATTGTCGTCCGAGACCTTGTTGATTTCGAGCTTACCAACAGGAACAAAGGTGGTGCTCTTGTATGGCTTTGTGGCATTATCCAGAATGTCGTGGGGGTCTGCGATGTGTGCCTGGATAGTGAAGACGATGGGCTTGCTTGGAAATCGTTGCTGCAGGTCATCCTCCAGGTAGCTCTTGGGAAGGTTCTCCAAGAACTTCTTATCCTCGTCGGTCTTCTGGGGGTAGAGATGCTCTCCATCGGCGGGAATGAGACGGTACCGCACGTTGGTGACCTTGCCATCCTTGTTGGTCAGGACGTGTGTGTTGGGTTCGTAGTACGTGATAGTACCATAGTTGTGTGGGTTTGGCTTCTCGGCCGACACGAATTCCCTGGCAGATTCATTTCCAGGCTGACCGAGAAAGGCATTGAACGTAGCGCCAACCTGCTTCAGAATCTCCTTCTCCTTGGTAGCATCACGGCCCTCCTCAAGAGCCTTCTTGAGAGCGGCTTCAGCCTTTCCGACAGCCCCAAAGAGCTTCAGGAAGGCCAAAAAACCTTCACCGTCCTTGGTGGCGAATCCATTGAAGGTGTGAGCAATCAGGTCGGTGTAAGTATCACAGTCAATCTGGAAACGGACGGCGATACCCTTGGGAGTGGCACCGTTGTCCACGTCGGCAATGTGAGGGACGCCACCACCGACAGAAAAGCGAGCGACGACAGGGGTTGATGGGTTGTTGAAGTGAGGAGCAATGGAGAGTGTCTTGGCCTCCTCGGTTGGTGTGAATTTGCCCTCAACAAGAAGACCCTTGGCATGAGCTGTGTACATGAGTGAGACTGAGATCAACATCGAGGAGCATGGGATACGTACTGGTGCGAAAACCAGGATGCTTGCCGAAAATGGCCTGCATGGCATTCACCAAGTCCTTTGGGAGTCCTCCCTTCGCAGCATCTGCGCTGCCGTTGGACGAGGCATCTTGAGTGGAAGACATTGTAAGGGACTAAACTCGGCCAAAATGAATGTCAATAGGAATAGTTTGAACATTTTTTAAATTCTGGAAGAACAAGATGACTTTATCAAGTCAAGGCTGACGCAGTGAGATTGCCCAGGTGAGAAAACAATTGAGCACGACATTCCTCAAGGTTCCATCACATTTTGCCTTATCGGAGAGTAAGCGGTTCTAGAGTGGTCGCCGCCAAGTGACGGTCAGCCATTCCGATGCATATCGGCGATCACGGGCTTCTTTCAGCCCTGCACTAGCTCCGTGCACAGCCTCCTACCTGGTCTTTCAACTATCAAGACGACTATCTCGACTGCCTGCGAAAGGAGACTCTTCTCTCCCTTGCAGGAACATAGCGTGAGGGGATATATTCTCGACCAGCCCATTGTCCTGACCGATGCTGCAGAAGGGAAAACAGCTCCGGCCTCAATGCAAGCCACTGCAAGCTTCGAACATCGCTGCCTTCAACGAATGCTAGCGGTGTGATATGGTGCGTGGTACAAATGTGTCAATCTCGGGGCTGAGTAGGTTGTGCAACACTGACATCAGATATGGTTGGCGCTGTATTACAGGGGGGCACTTGAAAATACGAGCACGAGCTGAAACACGCAAAAGACGAAGTTCAAGGCACGCTGACCATATCAACTGCCGTGATTGGGGAATTGGGCCTATAGGGTGCGGCAAGGCTTTTGCCAAGAAGCAAACTTGCAAGCTTGTGAACAGACCGGTTTCCATTGCGTGAGCGCTGATGGGTCCAAAGGTCGAGGTCTAGAGCCTCACGTAAGTCACCGCCAACGGGCGTGATACCGTTGTGGCGGCTTAGGCGCACCGAGACATGCATCGAGTGTGGTGTGGAATGCGAAGTGAGGATCCTTACCCGACCGGCTGTTACCTTGTGGGTATGTCTCGTCTTGGGGTGGAATGCAGCGTTATTGGCAATAGACTACTTTGTCTTCGGACGAGATACCAAGACCGGTCAAGCATGATGAGGCTTGCAGCAAAGGAAGGCCTCGTCTCTAAAGACTTATCAGTTGCCTCAACTCAACTGAGACTGTTGAGACGACTAATGCGAACTAACGGCCGTCCAGGCGCGGCACTACCCGCTGCCCGCGGTGCTTGGCGTAGTGTGTTCACTGAGACATTGCTAGGCCAGGCCAGGGTCAACAGCCAGCCACATTCGCAACGTATGGCAAAAGATGACCATATGCGCCGCTCGAATTCGCTCACGTCAGTTTCTTGGCTGTTTTCCCCGCACAACGGAATGTCACCAACACGGGAGTCACAGGGCGACGAACCAACGGCGAGACCGTCAATGTTGTACAGATCCAATTCAGCCGCACTACGACCTCAGGATGGACCTTACTACATCTTGATGTGTTATCTTGCAGCGAGCAGATTCCCGCCAGATTAAGCTGGGTGCATCTCGGAGTGGCTGGCTGTCTGGCGGGGAAGCGGAAAATGTGCAGAGCTGAAGCATGTCTGCATTAGAAGCCGCGTGTTTCCTCGGTCTTTTTTGTTGCTGTGGCGGAGGAAAGAATCCAGACTTGCTTGGCTACTGCTACTGAGACCAGACCGGAGCTCAACATACAGCGTCGTGCGACCGTCCCTGCCGTCGGTTGAGGAAGGTCGTGATGTCCACAATGTCCACAGTCCAGTGGGGAGAATACCAGGTGGCAATGTGAATGAGGAGTATATAACGACTACAAATATCTGGACTTGAGACTCCTCATCACACTCTCTCTACATACTCATCCTCCCTTCTACCCTATTCGATCAACCATCACTACTCCTTCACCATGTCTGCCGCTGTCCAAAAGCCCCTCCCACCTCGCTCACAGTTGGACAAGATCCTCAAGGGTAAGGTGAGGAACGATGTGGAGGAGAAGGACTTACAGGTCTTTGACAAGGGCGTGTTCATGAACGAGCTCTTGCGAATCGGCATTGCCCTCGAGACCACCAAGCAGGGTGTTCTCAAGGGTGGTCTCGTTGCCAGTGAAGGTATCAAGAAGGGAACCTTCAAGGGTACACAGCTCGCCATGACTGAGATGTACAAGATCATTGAAGAAGCGTAAGTTAATCCCTACGATGCTCATCAAGAGACAGCCTAGCTAACTGAGCTTGAGTGCTGCGGCTCACTACGATGCCCGAGGCTTTGAGCCCATCTTCCCCGTTGAGAGAGATCTCACCACCAAGCAGCAGATCTACCTGTGGACAGATGGATCTGATGGCTACCCTCCTCATCTCAAAGATCTTCCTGATGATGAGAAGGATGACCCAACCAACAACCCAGAGGAGCAGCCCAGAAGTGAGGGCGTCGGCAAGATCTTTGACTACAACAAGACGCAATTCGTGCGAAACATTGCCAAGGCCGTCGGCTTCCTCATCCCCAAGGAGATCGAGGCCGAGGGTACGCCTTACGCTGGCCCAACTCTTGCCGACTGCGAGCAATGGAACAGAGATCACCAGAGCGCTGCCACCGATATCATGAAGGGCCGTAACATCGGTGAGCACAAAGACTGGTACTCGGATGCTCGATTTGCTCAGCAGCACCTTAGCGGTGTAAACCCTTCTACCATCGAGACGGCTCCCAAGGACAAGATCCAGGAGTACATTGCCCAAGCTGAGAAGCAGGGTCTTGATGGTATCAAGAAGATCCTCTCGAGTGGCAAGGACATTCTCATCCAGGACTACTCGTACTTCCGAAAGGCCACAGGTCTCAAGGATGAAGAGACCTTTATCAACGTTGTCCCCATCCTCAATGAGCAGAACGCGCCCATCGGAAAGGCAGAGCGATACGCTTGTGCTCCGATTGTCATCTTCCAGCTGCACGAGGATGGAAGACTTCACCCTCTCGCCATCACCATCGACTACAAGGGCTCTCTCGACAAGTCCGTCACCATCTTCAACAAGAGATTGACTCCTGATGACAAGGATGTTGACGAGAAGGAGGACTGGCCGTGGCGATACGCCAAGACCTGCGCCCAGACGGCCGACTGGGCGAGACACGAGATTGCCACTCATCTCGTCGACACACACATGGTCGAGGAAGCCATCATCGTCGCCACCAACCGAACCATCCCGGAGGGCCATCTTCTGTACGAGATCCTCAGCCCCCACTGGTTCAGAACCCTAGCCCTCAACTCCGCCGCCCGCACACTCCTTGTACCCGCCGTCATTGCCAGAATCTCTGGCTTCGGTCCGACGTGGAACCCCGTGGACCCTGACAAGTCCAAGTACCGAGCCTTCAAGCTCGTCGACTACTCGTACAAGAACTTCAACTTTGTGGACAAGTACATCCCCAACGACCTCAAGAAGCGAGGTTTCGATATTGAGAAGGAGAAGTATGAGAAGTACCGCAACTACCCGTACGCGTACGATATGTACCTTCTCTGGGGTGTCATCCGAGAGTTTGTCCAGTCGGTGCTTGAGACTAAGTACAAGTGTGACGCCGATGTGAAGAACGACAAGTACATTCTTCCTTGGTGTCAGGAGATCCAGAGCAAGGATGGCGGTCAGGTCACATCCTTCCCCACTATCAAGACTGTTGACGAACTCATCGACGCTGTCACCATGTGCATCCACATCGCGTCTCCTCAACACACTGCCGTCAACTATCTCCAAGACTACTACTACAGCTTCGTCCCCGCCAAGCCTCCCGCTCTCTGCACCGCCCTTCCCACTGACCTCAAGACCCTCCAGGGCTACAAGGAGCCAGAGCTCACCAAGGCCCTCCCCATCGGCACCGAAGGTCCCAAGTGGAAGGACTGGCTTCTGGCAGCCCAGCTCCCCGAGCTGCTGAGCTTCAAGGTCGACGACCGGTACAACCTTCTCACGTACGCCAAGTCGCTGTACAACGTCAACAAGGCCCGAAACATTGGCGACAACCCAGAGTTCAACGCTGCTGCCATCAAGGACGCTGCCAAGACCCTCTACAGTCGTCTGAATGATCTTTCCGGAATTTTCCAGATTATCTCGCTGGCTCAGAGCGAGGGAAATGTCGAGTACCCGGTCTTGGAGCCAGCGACGACTGCCATCTCCATCTTAATCTAAGAGAGTTAGTGAGGCTATTGTGAGACGGCATGCCTGCTAGAATTATTAACGTCGTGGCAGCGAGAGAAGTAGTCCGAAAAAGCTCAATAGCACAATGTTGTCGTGCCATTTTCTGAGTCTTAAGTGTGAACCTTGCCAGCTTCATATCATAGTGATATCGTGATATCGCCTAACATAGAGAACATTCACATCTTTCCACCATGAAATCTTTCCCCATGCGCCTTGCAAGCTACACGAGAGTCACTTGATTCTTGCCCACGCCTACGAGGGCCATACCCAACAATCACTACTGAGTATAAATATCTTGAAGGGACCATATGTTGGCGTTTCAAATTGGCGAATTAATTAAATGGTCAGTCTGCAGCGCGTACACCAGTTCTACTAGAAGTGATACACAAATTAAGTAACCAAGCTTCCGCTCATTCACTCTTCTCACCCACAGCGCGTCAGCAGCTTCATTGCGTGACGAAGGCGCTGTCCCGCTTAAGCCATGCTTCAACATCCTTAATATGCGGATGAATGCTCTTGGCCAGCTGCATATCCACATTGTAACCATCTTCCTTGAACCAATCTAACATCACGCCGACTTCCTTCACTCCCGCCTTGAGTGCCTTCCCCAGAAGCCCGACTGTCGTGCCGACGCCGGCGCCCGTGATGTTCTTGAACCTCTCGTTCAGCTCCTCAAAGGTAAGCTGCTCTCCCGCAAGCCCAATGGCCTGCTTGTCAAACCGCTCCGGATTGGCAAAGGATTCAGCCGCGAAGACGCCAATGTCAGAAGTGGCAATCCACTGCAACGGTTTGTCTTTCATGGTGCTACGCAAGCTCGTCATGAATACTTTAGCTTGGAAGTCCGGCGTGATGTTATCCAAGAAGATGACGGGACGCAGGATCGTCCAGCCCATGGCGGATTTCCCATTGGCGGTGCTGTCGCGGAGGTGGTGCTCAATCTGATGCTTCGCCTTGAAGTGCGGAATTATGGTTGGGTTCGTCCAGGACCGCTCGTTTCCACCGCGATCGACGCTGCTGTAGACAAAATGTTCCACATGATTCTTGATGGATTCATCAATGAGTGCTTTGCCTTGGCGGATTTCTCCCTCAAAGGTGGTGCCCTTAGCCACTGCGGCTTGGACTGAGTAGACACCCCAGATCGGGCCAGAGGCAACCTTGTTCGCAGCTCGAAACAGTGAAGGTACGTCGTCAAGGTTTCCCTCGACGAGTTTGACGGTGGAGGATTTCTTAGTTAAACGCACAGCTGATGGGGACTGTGCATTGCGAGTGACGGCGAGAATGGTGAAATCTTTGGAGAAACGAGAAAGGACGGCTTCCACGACACTGCCGCCTTGTTTGCCGGTGGCACCAGTAATTAGAAGATTGCGGGACATGGTGGTGATGGCGGGAGGTGATTGGTACGAGATGCGAGAGGAAGATGTGGGCGATGCAAGACAGCAAGAAACACGGATTGTATTTAAACAAAGCTATTCAGATGCCAATCTCAATAATAGGCTGACTCTACTTATCGCCTTGAGTGTCAAACTGAGGCTCCTTCGTTTTTGTCAGCACGCAACAAGCGCTCTTAATTGTCAAGCCCGAAAGGCCGCTCAATTTCGGTGGTCCAGGCATGATCCCCTGATCGAGGCCCACGGCTCGGCCTTCGGTCAAACCCGCAATCACCGAACAATGTCTGTCCTTGGTATTTGCTAGCCGGTGTTTTCTAGCAATCTAAGTCCTTGATCTTTGTTCTATTATTGCTTTTTCTTTGGGGACGGGGTCATTTTCTCCGGCTGTCACTGGCCTCACCGACCGTTTGTGGAGGAACTAGGGATACCCCATTTCTCACAAGAGCACCAGTTCCTTTAGAACTTGGCATAAAAAGGGGCTTGTCCTTCAGTCCGTCAGATTTCTTCACTTCGTACATACCCATTGAGTATCAACGGTAGTCTCAACCCAGTACTTCGCTTATAACTCTCTTATTTCGCCCATTGCAAACATGTTGCTTTCCACTTTTTTTCTCGTTTCTGGCAGCATTGGGGCCATAGTAGCCTCTCCTTCCCCTCCTACTCTCTCATACCTCTTTCGTATGAACCTCACCCTCAGTTCAACTATCAACACCGGTCCAGGCCCGGCAGGAACTCGGCTGGCCATTCCCATAACTGGTGGGACATTGTCAGGCCCCAAGGGCGAAGGTACGTATTGGCGCAAAAGATAAACATGATGAGCCCCAGCTGACCCCTCACAGGAACTGTTCTCCCCATCGGAGCTGACTTTGGTGCAATCGATGCTTTGGGAAACTTCAATGTCGACGCACACTCTGTGATACAGATGGATGATGGATCCTATGTTTACAGTCACTCGACTGGCCCTTTGATCTCTGGCCCTACTGCTTTGGATAGAGTCAAGTTTGAGACTGGAAGCAGCAAGTACTCTTGGCTCAACGAGATTCTTGCGGTAGCTGTCACGGATTTCCCGGGTCCTTGGGTGTCTCTCGATGTCTGGCAGGTGAACCCTAGCTCCTAATGTGTCAGGCCTCATCCTCGCGGAGGATGGAAGATGGGAGTTTGGTTTGGTTCCTAAGCGTCCAAGCAAATATGAACCTTCCATACCGTAAGCACATCTTGGACTTGGGACGATAGTGGAATTCCTTCGATTGGGAATGGGTGGTTTGAGCCTGTGCCTTTAGAAGATGAGATAAGCCCCAAGTTTGAACCGCCTACTTGTATTTCATTCTCATGTATATATTAATAAAAGCATAGAGATTCCTATATCAGGCTCTAGCATCAAGAAGCCTCGTAGAAAGCGCTCTCGATCTGGAATATTCCTAGCAGTTGAGTTTCCTGAATTAGGCTTGATGGATTTTCTGTGCATCATTTCATTAGTCACCATAGTATTTCCAAGCTCTTCCCCGAGATTTACTTACATACTGATCACACATAGTGTAGCTACAGGACAGGATAATGTTACCTAGAAGCTAAATATTCCATGCCATGCTCGTTAATATGACCTCGCTGAAGAGATAGTTGTATCTCTCTAGGGTGGGCTCACTGTGGTAATCAGCACTCCCTTATCCTAAACCTGGGCATTCGGAATAACGATCAAACAGTCTCATTTTCATCTTTAAAATGTCCTCGGCCCATTGGAAAATAATGTCTCATCTTGGCTGGTGACCTAATGATATCGCTGAATAACAGCATCCATCGGAGGTCTAATACAGACTCTACCAATCTTCTGTTTTGACAACTGGAGAGATACCCGAGGTCACCTAACCAACCACTGGATTGAGTCGTACTTGGCCTGCCCGCGCGCGTGTTCTAATTCTCTTCATAGTACACCCTTGTGGACCTGTTTTGCTCCATTTGCCAGCTGCAATGACACATTTACCGCGCGGCTGACCCGCGGAGCTAGTCCAAGTTCAATAGCTTCTTCCTGCAGGGGATTGAGCAACCGGCCTGATCGCGGCCCTTCGGTATTATGCTCAAGACCGGTCGGACCAACCACGGCCATACGATATTACCGTTCAGACCGAAAGACTTTACAAATGGTACCTCATCAGATTCTCTCGTTGGTGCAGCTATGACCGAATTAGCGTACTAACTACCTAAATGGAGATGCTCCCCTGTATCATGCCTTGCTAGATGATCTTTAGACGTAGCTGAAGTTCGATCCCGAAATGATTTGCTGACCGCAGCCCAGCCCAACCCGTACCATTGCTTTCTTTACAATTCATAGGCCATATCCCTCCATCTCCTCGGTTATGATGTCCCACGCCCGAGCCTCTACATCTCCATTTTCCGCCCCCGAAGGAGATTCCATCAACGAGCAGAAACAAGACTCTCGTCCTTCATCCAACACAGTCATGGTTGACGACCTAGATCAAGCAATTACGACGGACCACCACGCCAACATCAAAATCGTCGACTGGGACGGCCCAGATGATACAGATAACCCTATGAACTGGCCAACCCGGAAGAAGTGGATGATTACAATCTCCTTGGGCATGTTGACATGGGTTGTGACGTTTGCAAGCAGCATTTTTAGCACAGCGGCTCGGCCTGCTGCGAATGAGTTTGGCGTGTCAACAGAGGTCATGACTCTGGGCACAAGCTTGTTTGTCTTGGTGCGTTCGCTAGAGATGACTTCTTCATCTCGTGGCTAATCAGTTTGTAGGGATTCGCTTTTGGCCCTCTGATATTTGGTCCCATGTCAGTGGTGTACGGCCGTAAATATCCGCTCTTTATTGGATATTTCGTGTTTGCGCTATTCCAAATCCCCGTCGCCACCGCCGAAAACGCCCAAACCGTCCTTGTCTGCCGATTTCTAAGTGGCTTGTTTGGCTCGTCCCCCCTCAGCGTTGTCGGCGGCGCACTTGTCGACCTTTGGCCCCCTGTGGAGCGCGGCATTGCCATGAGCATATTTGCAGGCGCGAATTTTGTTGTGAGATGCCGTTCTTTCTTGAAATAAATGAACCTAACGCTGACGAACTGCAGGGTCCTGTTGCCGGTCCAATCATGAGCGGGTTCATCACCCAAAGTTCACTCGGCTGGCGGTGGACAGCATACATCACGGCTATCATGGCAGCTCTCTTCGGTCCTATAGCATTCATAACGGTTCCCGAGACGCTGGAGTCTTCCCTTCTAACTATGAAAGCTCGCTCAGTTCGTCTCTTGACCAGAGACTGGGCCATGCATGCCGTTGCAGAAGAAACGCCTGTTGATCTCAACGAGATGGCGAACCGAATCCTAGTCCGGCCCCTCGCCATGCTGGTGCTCGAGCCCATCATCATCCTCGTAACCCTTTACATGTCCTTTGTATACGGTCTCATCTACCTTTGTTTCGAAGCATATCCAGCATCCTTCCAAGAGGACCGGGGTTGGAACAGCGGTGTTGCAGCTCTCCCGTTCGTGGCCATAATAATTGGCGTTGTAATTGGGGCCATTATCATTGTCATCTTCTCCAAGACCCGGTTCACACGCATAATCAAAGAAAAAGGTTACCTGCCACCTGAGCAGCGGCTTCTACCCATGATGATTGGCGGGGCATGTTTTCCCGTTGGACTTTTCTGGTTCGCCTGGACCTCCAGCCCTAGCATCTCATGGGTGCCACAAACCATAGCTGGGATTCCGCTAGGAATGGGTGTCATGCTGTAAGTGTTCACAATTTGGCAGGTTTACAAGACGGCTGTTGACTTTTCTCGTGTAGTATCTTTCTCCAAGGCCAAACCTACATCATCGATAATTACCTGATGAATGCAAACAGCGCCCTTGCTGCCAACGCCGTAGTGCGGGCACTGTTTGGGGCAGGATTTCCAATGTTTGCAACAGCCATGTATAAAAAGCTAGGGGTTGATTGGGCCACCAGTGTTCTTGGTTTTATAGCTGTCGCGCTTTTCCCTGTTCCAATCCTTTTCTACGTCTTTGGCGAGAGAATAAGGAAGCTCAGCCGATACGCGCCAAGCGGCGCCCGTCAAGAATAGTCGCCACAGCATTTTTTGTATAGTCGTGACAAATCCAACCCGATAATGCCTATTAAGGGCCTGACAAATGTGACTATGAATCACATATTTACATCTCGATCTAGTCAACGACCTCTCCACTCATCCAATCGGCGGCCGCACCTATACATAGACTAGACCTGTGGTAACTTTCAACCCCTTGGAGAGAACTTCGCAGCCAGCATGCTCTCGCCACCAAGACCAAAGCAAACGCACATTCTCAACCAGCGACACTATTCTAGGCTTGGTGAACTCGAGTAATCGTCTATCTTCGTAGGCAGAATCGAACAGAAAGTGATGTGTGACGAGGTCTTGTCTCTTTTGGCGAGAATGGGTATTAATACCGATGTCGGCGGGAGTTGTTGTACCTGGTTCCTAGTCATTAGCAGTTTCGAAACAATAAAATGCCTTTACGTTTGCCCTCTTACTCTGTCCAAAGTGCTCGAGTCCATACCGACCTGCCTCATCCCTAAAGCAAGCTGAATCGCTAACGAGCGCGAGAACGGGTCCTTCTCACCAGCGTGAGCCATTGCACCGAGAAGATATTGAAGATTTTGTTCGCTCTGTGACCATTTGGTTTCCATGTAGACTTCTAGAAAGATCAAGGATGCGAGATATGCAGAAAACCCCAAGAAATGGTCAGTCATGGCTCCGTCAACATCGCCAGTAGACTTGAGAGCGTTCAGTATTTGCTCTGCCGAGGGTAGAAGCCGAAGCCTGCTGCTTGCAAACATGTCTGCTGGGAGGCCGAACTCTCTTATCTTTGCCAACGCCGCTCGGTGTACGCAAATGACCGAGGTGTGAATACCGACATTGACGACGATGGCGTTTCGGTTCCACCCGTAGTGTGGGAGGCGTAGGCTCTCCGGAAGGTACAGGATCATGTTGGATAGGTCGGTGTCAATCCCTCGATGTCGAGTCCAGTATGGACCACTCTCAATATCCTCGATGTTGTCATTTGGGAAGGACCGGAATGTGTGCTCAAGAGTTCTATAGAACGTATGGGCGGTAAGCACCTTGCCAGCGAAGGGAGAATAGACCATAGTCCCTTGGAGGGCGTCTATAAGCCAGGGCGTTGCTTCATTGATACCCGCTTCAAAGGCATCGTCGGACGCGGGTAATCGGGTCTCAATCTGCATTCGGCTCATACGTCAGTCCTTTGGGCTTCTGAAGCTTCCATAATTCATTGGTCTACTCACATCTTTCTCATTGACTAGTGCCGGCCAACCTGTGATGCCACCCACGAAGCGATCGGAGCAAAAGACGGCCCACCAGGTTCTCCTCCGTTCCTCAACCTCAAAATAGTCTCTTGGTGGAGGAAGCGGAGGATCCATTGGCTGCTGCGGACTATCGAGACGGTGCAAACCGAGCATCTGGGCAATCCGGACACACTTGGACAGGCTGACAGACGCACGAGAGAAGAGGAGTTGTCGGGACTCATACATCCCTAGCAAGCACCAAGATTGCGTATGGGCTATGGTGGTAAAGTATTCTCCTTGGCCCTAGCCGAATAGGTCAGGATTACTGTTCCCTCATGCATTTCAGTTGATGTACTCGCCTTCATCTCATCTGCCTCAGCATACCGTCTAGATCGCTGATAAAACGGCATTGCGAGGTGTGTGAGTTCCTGACATGCCGTTGCGGCTAGAGCCAAGACGGCGTACTGCAATGACATTGGCGGACGCATGTGGGCAGGGCGATGTAGAGATGCCATGTAGCGTGTGCGCTGTAGCATTGGAGCATCTTGGTGTAGTTCATCAAAGTACAAACCAACTCTATGATATCTCAGTTAGCATGGTCGGGCACACATGCCGTAGATTAAGAAGCGTAGGATAAAGACCGCAATGGGGTGTTTTAGAGGGAGGAGGCAGTGGCTCACAGTCGTTCCGTCAGATCGATGGGTGGAAGCTGCTCAAACTGACCAAGTCCAATCAACTCGTTCATCGTATATGGAACCTCCTCAGGCGTTCTGGCAGTCGTTTGAATAAAAGGGATGCTGTCGAACTCGGGCCCGGAGAAAGTCGCCTGGCTGATGTCTGTTGCACCCTTGTTCCAGTCCAGATCAAGTCCAGCTTCCTCACCAAGGGAGATGGGATCCTCCAGTAGCGCGTCCGCTCGGCCAGTTTGTTTAAGCATGTCCTCCAGTCGGGCTTTAAGAAAAGGATCAGTTGATGTAGCTTATTGACAATAGCTTCAGCGTCACTCACCTAATCGAGCCTCCAATGTGACTGGATTCTTCTTCTTAATTGTTCGCCTCTGTCGCGAGTTTGGGAACACACATTCATCTCCAAGTCGGACACATCGACTGCAAGTGGGTTTCAGCCTATCGCATTTCACCTTCCGAGCCCGACACTGAAAACAGGAGAGTGTGGTGGTTCCTGTGCTGGCGTTCCCATTGGCCTGATCATCATCCCGTTCCCCCTCCCACGTTGAGGCTTGGCTGCTCGTTCCGACTGACTGCATATATTCATTACTGTTTGATGAAGAGCCTGCCCTAAACGGAATCTCGTGCGCCATGCTGGCTGCTCAGCAAGTCGGTCAAGCTGCAGTAAACGCGATGTGAGTATAGGTAGCGTAAAACAGGCGGAGCATGGGCCAGATGGTGGAATAAAATTGAGCACTCGGGGCAGTATTGAAAGCAGGAAATGTTCTAAATCCGTCAAAGACCACTGGAGCTCTACTTAAGCATTACTCATCAGAAGAAGCTGAAGTCATGGGGTCAAGGAGAGAATGTCGGAGATGTGATATTCACCCGCGCGCGTATTACTCAGCGGTGCTTGGGTCTGCTTGGAAAGCCAAGAAGGTTCACTTCTCCGTCTCGGCAGCTGAAGACTAATCTGCATACGAAGTAGTACCTTGTGCGTACAGGTCACAGGTATTTCAAATGCTACCGTAGTTGGTACATCTTCTTGCCACAATTCACGCGAATTGCCCGATAAACTGTGTTTTAGCTGATCAAATTTTCCTCAAGCATGCTGCTAGTGGAGCAATTGAAGTCTCAGTCCATAGGGAATCTATTTATAGGGTCTTAAAGGTTATTTGGGCTGTGTGGTAGAAACACCATCCAGCCGTTGCTGCTACAAAACACATAAACAGATTGGTCAAGTTCAAGAAAGGCAATTATTGGCAAGCTAAGATTGCCTCTGAGTATAATAGACAGTTTCGATGCCATCGGCCGCCACATCCACCCGTCACCTGAGTTGTCACCTGAGTTTTGCGTGCGCGACTGGCACATCTTCATCCAACTTAGGATATCGGGCAAGCGGCCCACAGGAGTAAAGTAAAGTGAATGGATATGAGTGTGGCTCCTGGTATATTAACAGTTGATGTTAAAAGGCCTTTTAATCCTAATACAGGCTGCGCAGCCATTGGTGAAGGTTTAGGTAGCCATACTTGATGTTGCGGATGTTGCACGGAATGATGGAGACAAGCGGGCTATATTTTGGTTTAGATCTAAATCAAGCCTTCTATAAAGAAAACTGCTTACATCAAACCCCAAAATAATTACGTATTTTATTAGCCCCCGATAGTCTCATGGTCGCACAACGTGAGGTCGCCGTCTTGACGGGAGAGTTTGCAGGATAGGCTCCGTCTTATTACCAAAGGGTAAATGAACATGGACTATTACGAGGAAGAAAAAAACGAAGATATTCGCGGATGTAACAGAACATAGGAGTACCTTGTTGAATTCACGGCAGCTAACTAGTGCATGAACTTGCCCTCTGCGACAAGGCACAAGTCCTCGAAGCCTGGTTTTGCAACTACAAAAGTTTTAGCATGTGCGCATGAGAATAAAGAGAACCCCAAAGACACTCAGAGCAACTGAGATCTTAAGGCGCGTAGTCCATTGCATCCAACAGATTCGACACATAGATGCTCTTGCTCGTCGAGCAAGAGCGTTTCCGGAGGGTCTACTGTTGAGGAGGCACCTTTCTTACTCGTCCACTCTAACTTGGAACTGCAATGGAGGTTTCTTTTCGAACGTGGATTGGGCTTGAATTCTTCCTCTATTCAATGGTCACTCCTATCTTAGTCTTGAGCTCAGCTTTTCAAGACAGACAAGTCAACAGTTTTAAGACTGATGAACTATGTTTCATGGCCCTCGTTTGATCTTCACCACCTATGATGCAATGACCCTGTTAGTCCATACTCGAAGTGGGAGCTGAAGAAGCACTCTGATCGACTGCCGGAATTGTCTAGGGAGGTTTCATAAGAAGATTCCCTTCAACAATTACATGACTGGAACATGGCGACAAGACATTACACGGGGTCTTTGGTGGAAAATAACAACGAGCAAAGCAGGTGGATCAGGGGTTCATCTACCTGAAGATGGGTACCCAGCACCGTCTTGGAGCCGGGCGCCAGTACGGAGTAGAAAGATCCGCATGCTTTTTATCCCACCATCGAAAGACATCTAATTTGAAGATTTTGAAAACAAGTGTCATTGAAGGCCAATGCCATCCAGAAAACATGGATAGTCCCTACGGCCATGTTTCAGATGGCTTCCTCAGATTAAGGGGCCCACCACATTGGCCTCCCTGACCATCTCGCCTACCCCTACCGTCAGCCTACACTCGACACAGTTCAAATCCAGTCCAATCAAAGTGAACGTGTGATTAGGCGCCCCCGTTCAGAAATTGCGTCTCCCTGGCGACTGCGGCACAGCAATTGTCAGATCACACCACCCAAAGCTGTAGCAAAAGGTCAAGGCACAGGTGACTTGTGTGGTTTTGCACGACAGTGTTGAGGTGGCAAATAATGCGAGTGCAAGTTCGTGACGGTTTTGCTTGTTTCGGTGTCGTCGACACGTAGAGAAGACGCCTTTGAATGGTTAGAGATTTTGCAGCTGGACTCTCCGACCGACAAGACATATGCTGGTGTGGAGGGTTTAAGGAAGAAGAACGTTTAGCCATGTGAGATTGCAAACAACCCGTATTTTCTAGAAGCTTGAGCTGCTCTATTCGGTCCAATTGTACCCAAGGTCATCAATATTACATATGCCCAGGCCCAGGCGTTTAAGCTCTTGGAACTCGAACGTGACGATATACGCGTCTCCAAACCAAGGTCAGCGAGGATCAAGCTTAATGCCAACTGAGTTCAGAAATAAAGATTCCTTCTTATGATTCAAGTATTATAATCGCTGAATATATACAAGACTCTGAGAAGACGAAGCGGGAAGACAAGAACGCTCACACAGCGGAAGAACATGATCCAACAAGGTATAGCCATAATAGCCAACAAATATATTAAAACCAAATAATCTCAGAGCTCATGCTTATTGTATCTTGCTAGTATCCTGCGCGATTATTCCAATCTGAAACCCTTGACGTCAAAAAGAAGGAGAAGGCGGTTTTGGTTGTGCAGTAGCGGTTGCAGGGTCTTGTCCGGTCGAGGGGAGCCGCCTTGTATTAGACGTGGCTGGGATCGGCAACGGCGTCGTCGACGTTGATGACGTTGGCGTGTTCGTCGACCTCGTATGTCTTCTTCTGCTTGGACGTCTTGACTGGGCTGTCGGACGCGAAGATGTGGTCCAGTTCCTCGAGCTGTGAGGAGTGTTAGCTAGGTTCTCAAGGCGTAAAAAGGGGAACTTACAGTTCGGTTCTTGGTCTCGGGGACAAGGAAGTAGAGAATGCCGGACTGGATGAAGCACCAGACACAGAAGACGATGTAGGTCTTCCAGGCAATGTTCTTGAGAGCGACAGGGATACCAAACTGCATGACAAGCATAGCTATTAATTCCTGTTAGCATCGCATTTTAAAAGTAGACAGGGGATTACATACCAGCAGAGGTGAAGAGGGAGCTGAAGGCCATGCCCTTGGCTCGGATCTCGTAGCTGAGGACCTCGACGGGGTACAGAGCCTGGAGAGGAGTCCAGCCAACCGAGTAGCAGATCTGGAAGATGTAGACCCAAGCAAGGACAGCCCTGGAGACCGAGGGGGCAACCTTGTCGGCCTGAGCCTTGTCGTCGACATCCGTAATGTTTCCGATGGAAGCTGGGACAGTGACGCCGACCCAGCAGAGACCGCAAACGATGTTGACAACAATCAGCATAGGACGACGACCGACGATATCGGTGAGAGTGGCGCCAAGCATGGCAAAGGCGATCTGGACGGCATTGATACCCATAGCAACGTCCATCTGCTGCGCATCGTCGCGGATGCCTGCAGTCTCAAGGAAAGCCGCGAGATAGTAGGAGACAACGTCTATGGCGAGTTAGTTTTGGTCAAGTCATCAAGCTGCAAGTTGTACTTACTGTTACCGGCCCACTGTCCGAAGAGAGAGACGAGACAGTTGCAGGTGAGTCGGTACATAGAGGCCTTGTTCTTGAACAGAGCGCGGTAGTCCCACCACCTCTTGTCAGTGCCGTCCATCTCCAGATGCTCCTCGTACTCGTTCAGCTGGAGCTTAACCCATTCACTCTCGGGGTTGCCTTGTCCGTGAAGCCTGACCAGGTTCTTGGTGGCCTGCTCCTTCTTGTTGTGAGTGTAGAGCCATCGAGGGGACTCGGGGAGCCACATGGCGCCGAGGGCGATGACGGTGGGGAACATCAGCTGGAGACCGAGAGGGACCATCCAGGAAGTTCGGCCAGCATGGTGAAGACTGCCTCGAGAAGAGCCGGAAGCGACGAGGGCACCGACGGGCCACATGACGTTGTAGAGACCGGTGACGACACCACGGTGGGCGGGGTGAGAGACTTCGACGACGTAGACGGGGCCGGCCGCAGCGGCGATGGCAACACCGAAACCAAGGAAGAAGCGGCCAGCCATGAACTGGTCGACGCTGGCGGTGTGGAAGCAGGCGAGCTGGATAATGACACCGATGATGATGATGGAGGCACCAATTGTCATGCCGGCACGTCGACCCCAGGTATCGATGGCGGGACCAACAAAGGGGATAGCAACGACGGAACCAATCTGGTACATGGAGGTGACGATACCTAAAGAAGTGTTAGTTCCTTGTCTGCAAGGCAAGACATGGTGCTACAATCAACAACTTACCAGTCTCGATACCAGCAGTGCCCACATCGAAGAAGGCCTTGAACTTCTTGTTGGAGAGAAGAGTTCCAAGAAGGGAGCCATCGAAACCGTTGGCGGTAGAGCAGCAGAAGGCGACAGCACTGGCGATTATGAGGATGGCAGCGGGAAACCTGGGAGGAGGCTCCTTGAGCATCGCCTGCTGGAAGGCCTCATCACCAATGGCCGTCTTGGTAGTTGCGACGACATGCTGAGCCTAAAGTTTCACGTGTCAGCCAGGCCTATCCAACGTTTTGTTTCTGGGGAAGGGGGAAAGACCCACGTCGTACTTCTCGTCGTGCTTTTCGCTGTGGATGGAGGACCCCATGGTTGAGGTGTTGCGCTTCGAAGCGATGAACCTTGTGGGGAAAGTCTGGTCTTGAAAGGTTTTGAGTTCAATGGGTGAGAATGAGACTGTTCTGATCCTGACGAGATTCCTCAACTGACAGACGGAGGAGGAATATATATAATTGTCGCGAGGCGGTGGTTTGTCTGCATCAGAGGGTTGTGCCTCTGGCCTCGTGTCTTGTCGCAGTGTGGAACGCGGTCTGCAGATCCGGTTCACCACCCAAGATCTCAAAGGGCTGACTGCTCTTTGCGAACACCAGGCCGCTTCCAAACACGGGGGTGCCACGGATCGACGGACGGGGTTCCGAAGAGTGCTGGTCTTGAAAGAGTCCATGCGGGCCCTTCCCTGTCCCCCGGTCTAGACTGGCTGGGGGGGGGGGCAAGGTGGTAGGAAGGGATGGGAGCCATCTCGCGTCTGCCGCTACGCTCAGAAAATGGGAATCGACAATTCGGTTCCCGCTGGACAAGGAATCAGCCACGGCGCCCCCCAGGTGAAGGTAGGGCCGACTCAGGGGTCAAGTGATTGGATGCAACTCCATCCAGTGGGAGGACCAGTAGCTGACAAGCGGGCAAGCACCAAAGGCAGATCATGGTCGGGCGGACGCGCTTATCGGCTTCATGGCCCGTCAGCTTGTGTCCTCGGGACCGTGTGGGAGGCTTCGTCGGCCGACTAAACGGACAGCCGAGATTCCTCGAACCATTTGCCAGCGGAAGCCGCCAACGGTACAGTAGGCGCGCGAGCCCTCTGTGCCTCAGGCTCCAGCTCCCGTGGTCTTGCAGCATGGGGGGAACAGAGGGACGAACCGCCTGAATTTGGGTAAAGCAATGGCCGGGCCGTATTGCCGTCACCAGTCATTGGACGCGAACCCCTGCTCACCCAGTGCGAGGACAAAAGTTCCGCGTGGTTCGTCAAACGGTGTCTCGGCCGGATGAGGAAAAGAAGCAGAACGTCTTGTTCACGGCAGTATTGAGGCTTAGACAAAGGCCAAGAGAAACACAGCATAGGTAAAGCCTTGCTATAACACAAGATCAAATGCATCATCCTAGAAATCCCCTGGATCACTCTCTCTGAAGCCAAAACATCAACTTCAAACAGTGGCTCGCGTCGCGTGTTTCTCGCCAACCATGACCCCCCCCTTGTCAAGCCGCTCACTCCCCGCATTATGAGCTTATTCCTCCACGAATGACCGACGACACCAACGGGCCGTTCCCCCGATTTCTAGGCCGCATGCAGATTAAAAACAACGGGGCCTTTCGGCAAGACGGGAATCATGGGCTGGCGTCCACCAGGAGACTCCAGGCGACGCCCCCGGGACAAACATTCTCCAGTCCAGAGAGAGCGGAGTCTAGCCTGGGCCCACGAGCTTTATTGAGCACGCGCCATGCAGGTATTTCCCGGAATCCTAGCCACCTGTTGCCGAGACATATTGACTGTTTGTTCTAGTTGGGGATACATTCGATGCACACTTTTGATTTGAGATTCTTCTGCATGTTGGGCTGAATACTGAGCTGTCCACGCCGTCGACGCCGTATACGCCGCCATTAGCGAGCATCCAGATGGCACATTTGTTTGGAAAGATGCCGTGAAGCCGAAGCCAAAAGGCCTCAGAAGCAGTGCCGAGCTGTCAGTTGGGCCTTTGACGGGGCACGATCCCCGTGTGCTTGGTGTCTTTGACCCACTGATGCCAGATTTAGAATCGAGAACCGCTGCTGGTGGTGGGTTGGGGCTGGCATGTTGCCGTCCTGGATTTCGCTACCCCAGCTCTTGTCGGCGGCGTTGCCGTGATAAGATCAGCCAAAGAAAGGCCATTCTCCTCCTGTCGTCGGGATCGAGGTTCCATCGCCCGATGAGGCATACTTCCGTGTTATGATTCCACAGTATCGGTAACATGTCACGCTAGTTCAATATCCAGCCGCTGAGTTCGGGTCGCCTCACCCGCACCTCACGGCGAGGCCCGTCTCCAGACGGGGCACAGGTCGCAGGTGCGAAGAGTTTTTTTCGTACATTTTACTCGTGACGAGATCATGCGATGCTTGTCTTCTCCAGACTCAGGTCGTCGACTGACCGGGAGGCTCCATAACTCTGCTGTTGCCGGGGGAGTGCAGCAACGGTGATCAGCCCGATCCACTTGCTGTCCCTTTCCTGCCTTTATGGAATGCTGTCGGCTGTTAGGCAGGGTGGATACCAAATGAAACTGCTGAGTGACTAGCCATTCCACTGTAAACGAGACTCACGATGGAGTCACGATGACATGCCAGAACGTCCCAGGAGACAGTGGTGTGGATGAACATTACTGTACAAGTCATTTGCCCCATAGTTGCCTGATGAACGAAATTTGAGTTGCTTGGAATTGATGAATAACTGATTACTGTGAATGTCTAGGTGGCAAACAGGAGGCAAAGCCGAGCCTTGGCTGTGTGTGGTAGCTAAGAGGAGTGGCGATGTTTTCGCACCAGGGAACACCCAATAATTCCATATTCTACCAACATTCTACACCTACGCATGAAGCTGAATGTATGAGAGGACATTGAGGAAGCCATACGAATCTTAGTCAATTACCTATGACGATTTTCATCCCATTTAACGGCGATTCCGAAAAAGAAATCTCAAAATCATCCCCTATAGGGTACTTACAACTTCCACTTCACATGAACTGAAAGCTCCTCACCAAGGTGTACGAGTCATATGACTGCGGTGGGCATCGTATGAAAGCCCTAATATCCCTTGTGAATATCTAGGCGATGCTGTCCGTGGTACGCTTATCTGGAAGAGGCACACGATCGCCAGCTAGTCAAGAAGAACGGTTCCTGGGGGTTGGGTGAAACATTACGGTCAGGGTTGTTTCTCCTGGCTTTGAGCGAGGATAAAAACTATACAAGATCTGCAGAGAGTGAATGGTAGAAATTAAGGGGTTACAGAGCAGTTTAGTCAGACAAAGCTGTGTCCTTTTTGGCTCCCTGCCTGACAAATCGAGGTATGAGCCCTCGAGGATCACATCAACATGATTTGGGTAAGATGGGTCAATGCCATCAATTTTCTCTCACCTGTCACAGACAACAGAAAGATCATCAATTAAAACGCCCTCAATGGATAAGCGGATCAAATCATGCACTCTGTCATGGAGATGCCAAAGAAAGGCGAACACCGAACAGGTGGGTGGAGGAGGGGAACAACAACCAACCAATTGCAACTCAAATCCTGATCTTATCGCTAGTCCCGATCAGTGCATAACGCGTCTAGATGCATCATCTCGTGATCTTTTGAAAAGCCTCAGTCAGCCGCAAACTCCACCGAAGTCAGACACGTCAAAGGGAAGCATGCAGCTGCCCCTGTGGCTGAGGAGAATCAAACTCGACAAAACCGCTCTCAATCGCCCATATATCCGTTTCTACGCGTCTCTGGCGCAAAGCCAACCCGACTATGGCATCAAACGGTCCCGCATCCCGACATATGAGTATCGACCGTTGCTGAACCCAAGAGACACCCGTGTGGCCATTCTCGAACCAGCTGAAGCCTTCAATGAACCGCTCCGATTAACCCTTAAGCGAGTCTCGCTTAGTAGCCTTGGTAGGGTTCGTTACGAAGCCTTGTCTTACGTCTGGGGACCAATCACAGGTGATCGACGCGTGTACTGTGATGGCAAGATCATACGCGTCACTCCCAACTGCGAGTCGGCGTTGCGCCATCTTAGGTTGAAAAAGAAGTCGCGGACGCTCTGGATTGATGCTCTCTGTATCAATCAGAGCTCGAATGCTGAGAAGAGCAGGCAGGTCCCCTTGATGGGTGACATTTACGAATCTGCATCACGAGTTCTGATCTGGCTTGGCCCTGGGAGTAAAGAGATCGCCTCTGTGTTTCGGAAAGCGATTTTTTTATACCCATTCACTTCATCACCTCTATATGCCCTTCGATCGTTCGGTCCTAGAGTTGGAGACCAAGTTAGAAAATGGAACCTTCTTTACTCCGTCTCCAACTGGCTGTGGCACCATTGCTGTAGGTAGCAATTGCTCATTACCTTGAGTCAGTCTTGGCTAATATGAAGGGTAGACATTGGAAGCAAGTCTGATGCTCAAGTTATGAGCGTCATCAGTCGGAACGAATGGTTCTCTCGTATGTGGACCATCCAAGAACACTTGCTCTCAAAGCAATCTGTTCTCGTCGCTGGACATGATTACTGCTCATGGACTGCGTTTTCCTCTTACTGGATGTGGAGCTTGACAGCCATCCGCTCTGTTAAGGAGACTTCTATGCCAGCTTCGTTACGCATCGCAACTTGGATCGCGTTCAAGAATGCTACAGCAGCTCGCCAGGGGCAAAGCATATCCTCGGCACCCTTTGACATTTTCTCCGGATTTGTCGAATGCGCTCGCACTCATAGATCAAGAGATCCGCGAGACAAGGTGTATGCCTTCTTGCCACTCATACAAAAGCTTGAACCTCGAAAAACTCCGCTTCCTGTCAACTATTCCCTCTCCCCGTCTCGTGTCTACGAGGAGTTTGCAAGGTATATGATCAACGTGTCAGGCTCACTCAAGTACCTCGAAAGCCTACCACCCCTTCGGTATCGAAGCACAATGCCCTCGTGGGTCATGGACCTTCAAATACCCTCCAAGTTCCCCCTGATGCGATGGGCCGCGAGTCAGCTCGGCGCTAGAGCGACGGGGAATAGTAAAGTTGACCTTCATCTGCTGGAGTACTCCGGACCGAAAGAGCTTATGCTCCGAGGCTGTGGTGTCTCGCAAATTGAGACACTCTCGGCCCCCGGCCCGATGAAGCCGAAGCGTGTTGGCGAGCTAGAGGATTGGTTCTTTGGGTGGATCAGGGAGATTGGGAGAGCGGTGCATAAGGGTGAGGTCCCTTGGGCATACGCCTCTGCTGAGTCCGGGCTTCAAGAGTTCATCGATGGGGTATTTCGCTTCGATCCCTTCCTGGGCGGCTGCGTTCTGTTCCTTACATCATCAGGACACCTGGGCGTGTCGAGATTCGACCTTCAGCATGGGGATCAGATTGTTCTCCTGGCTGGCTGCTCCCTACCGGCTGTTCTAAGGCCTTCCAATAACCAGAAGGGCAAGTCTCACTTCATGGGAGTCTCTTACGTTGCAGGCATCAGTCACGGGGAAGCTTGGATTCATGGGGATGAAGACACCACTGCTACATGTGAGACCTTTACTCTCATCTGATGAACGGCGCCTTGATGATACACGACCCGCATCACGTTTTGATTCCCGGACAAGAACGATTCGGACGACGCTGACGATGACGGACTCAACAACATACTTGCGTCTGCTAGCATGGACAAACCTCGAAGAACCTGGGGGGGTTCGCAATGGCATTGGGTCCTCGTATCTTGTTAGAGCAATTTGTGCTGTCTCCGGCAAAGGAGAGCCATGTCGCTCAGGTCTGTTCGTTGGCCCCGGTGTCTAGGCCTGCTATTTTGTCCCCCAGCAACATTATCATCTTGATACTAGCACCCGTGGGCATACGATGATGATGATAGCCCCATTAAATACGTGTTCGGATATATCGAAGAAAAACCGCCAAAGGTCGATGCCAATCCAAACTCTCTTCGCAAGGACCATTTTCGATGTGTTGCAAAAGCCCACTCATATACCGAAAGGGAGTTTCGCAACTAGGACATTCGTAATCGTACTTTGGATCATCACAGCGATAACTCGGGTACTGGCGACAGTCGGTTGCGAGGTCATCGACGACTTGGCAATCGGTTTCGGATGGGCACGTTCCAGCTTCGAGGTGCAACACCATGGCCGAGTTGGTCGCAAATTGACGATTGCATCCCGCACACTGGATGTCCTTTTCCGCGTGAATGATCTTGTGCTATTGTCCATGTGAGCTACTACTCTGGCCTTGCCATCGACGACTCCGCGACAAACATTGTTGAGGTTGGACGGTAAAGTGAAGTATCGCCCACAGGTGACGCAGAGGTTATGTACGTCTACATTGTGTTGCTGGAGAAGCCAATCGCTGGAAAAGATTTGATGGCATTTTGTGCAAAAGTGATGGTCGTCTTCGAGGTGGTCATCGAGGTCATCTGCGTCTTCATAGTCTCGGGCACCACAGAGCTGACAGATGTTGTGTCGGGAAGAATCTCGCAAATGCTGTTCCTTAGCAGCCAGAGAACCAAAATCTCTGTCACATCGGATACACTCGTAGAACTGTTGTGACCCCATCGCGTCTATTGTTCAACGCCGCAACGCTGCCTCTGGAGTTGAGGGGAAGACTTTAATAAAATGGATGGCTGGAGGGTTCGCGGGGTTTGATCACCTGAATGGGTGGCGGAGCTGTGTAACCAACACTGTTTGATGGCCGATTGCGTGATAAGCCTGATTGTTATTAAATACCTGTTGATCAACCTAAGATAGTCCCTCTTTGAAGTACTTTCTATCTTCTCTTCAGTATGTCGTAACACCTCCGTGGCGTCTGCCGTGTTTTAGTACAAATTTATCAGGGAGAGCTCATTAAACAACGTATTGCCAGTACAGCCCAGTTCTCTTTGACCACTTGCATGCCTTAGAGCATTTGACTCACTTGATCCTCTGTCACATTTATATATTACGTATAATACACCTTCTATGCTTACATAGGTTCTACAATGGCTCATCCAGCTCATCATTCGCGTCGTCCTTTATTCGTAGTAGTGAGCTCATGACATATTCGTAACTCATCATCGTGACCGTGGCCGCAGGAACGCTCCGCGCCATATTAACTCCCATCCCATTATAAAGCGCCCTCCAACCCTCTTCACGTAGTATCGTATGAAACGTATCAACGATGCCCCGATACTTGGCCTGCAGCACCATGCCGCTGAGACCTATGCCCCGGAGTCTGGTAAAGCCACCGAGGCCCTCAAGGAACTCAGCTCCGGGAACCGGTCGTCTTTGGGTCTGTAGTCTGGTCCGAATAACCTCGTGGGGGTATGTGACACCACTGGCTGCTATCTTGGACAGAACTGAGGCTGAAAGGATGCTCACCCACTCGGCTTCATCATCTCGCGAAGCACCCATTCCCTTTCCCGTGAACTTGGTCTTGAGGTATTCATAAGTAGGGAATTGGACCGCCACGTGCGAGAGGCCCAGTAAAGCAGCCCCAAGCCCAGAATAGAAGGCCCCCATACCCTCAGTCGTGTACATCTTGTAGGCGGCATCGAGTGTCGAGTGGTAATGCCAGTGTGGCCGATATATACGTTTTTTGCGGAACAGCCGACTTCTGCAAGGCCGGTAGGCCTGTGACATAAGGCGAACCTTGACTGTCCAGATGGGGTTGGTGACGATTGTAGATGCAGTACCGGCTGCAATGGATGAGAGGATGTTTACGGAATTTGGTCTCGAAGAAAGATAAGCTGGCTTGAACATCAGCACCTGTATTTGAGACTCCGACGGCCCTGATATATCTGCGGCTAGGTTTGTGTAACTCACGATAAGCTTGAGGTAATGTGACTTTGGAATGTTGGTACACTGTGAACCAGATAGCCCAGGTCGGAAGATATCCCAGTAATAGAGGTCCCATTCCCCGATACATGCCCCTCATGCCCTCTCCCCTCCATATGACTCGTCCCGTCTGGACAAGACCCCTGTAAAGTTCATGTTTGCGGGATTTGCTCACAAAGCGGACGGGGACGAGGCTGCCCTGGGCCTGCAGTCGGATTTTTATGACATCGAGAGGACATGTAAATATTCCCGAAGCGAAGCCACCGACTGCGCCTGAGAAGGCGTTCAATTGCCCTTGCGTCGCGTGGGTCGCCCACGTCTCCAGCGGTGAGCGAGGGGCTCTGGGCGAGGGCATCGCCACATGAGGACACCCAATATGCTTCACCTATGGCTTCAAGGCTGCGTTAAGCTTGCTGAGGGAGTGTTTTAGGCATGGCTATAGGGGATCTGAAAGGCGATTAGAAATCAATTGGCGTCGGAAGATGAGATGATGAGAGAGTGAGATTTTGGTGTTCAGCTGATAACGTGATCCGACTTGACAGGGGTCGATCATTTGGCCTTATAATTGGCCCAGTTGCTCTCAAAATACCCCACCTCTTGTGCCGGGATGGCTACCCTAGAGACACTGGGCAAGAAGCCGGATTGTCGGCGCAACTAAGGGAGCAGGTGAGCCTAGAGTAGTTGATATACCTTCCTATAGGTGACCAGTAATTTTCCATGTATTTTTTGTCTGGGATGTCTTCCTATAGCGTAGTTTGTTGTGACATGTACCTTGCTGTAAGTAATTCTTTTTGAATGACTACTTTCCCTGAGTTTGCATAATGCCTACGAGAAAGTTCAACTGGCGAAATAATTCATGGTAGATGTTATGAAAATTCCTTCTTCGTACCAAGGAAGATAAAACACACTCAAATCATTACTATAGAATAAGAAATTCTGGTCCATCAACCTACTTCCAGGAAAAATGAGAACTTTCCATCGCCGTGTGCCAGACTATGAGCCAGCCTTGAAATGAGTATTGAACCATGTAATAGCCTGATCCTCTGCCTCTGACGCCTTTTCCGCAAGCCCCTCCTTTTCCATGGATGCACGAACGCAGAAGCCATGTCCAGCTCCTGGATAGATCTTGATCTCACCCCTCGTCGCTTCAGACTTTGACTCGACAAGAGCCTTCATCTCCCCCGCCGTCTCTAACGGGAACTGACTGTCATTATCACCCACAGCGACCGAAACTGGCACTGTGACCTTTTCAAAGTCGCCAGGGAAGCTCAAACTGCTAGGATGACCAGTGAAGGCTGCATCAATAATAGGCTTGCCGTCTACCTCGACACCGTGAGACAGGAGAATGGCAAGCTTGCCACCCCAGCAAAAGCCAGCTACACCGACGGGAAGATCGGAACCCTCTGCTTTTCGAAGCTTCTCGAAAAAGCTTTTCGTGATGGGGTAGGTTTTTCCGAATCGATTTCGTATCATGAAGGGTACTACGGCCCAAAGGGCAAGGAGCAAGTTATACCTGGGATAGTGTTAGTGACATCAAGTACAAGGCTTGAAAGGGCCGTGCTCACCCTCGCCTGAGCCAATTTCCAGGGGCCATGGCAATATGCATCCTGTCGAGGGCAGACAAGGGAGCAGCATCCCCTGCCAGGTTAGTAAACGACACCAGAAGCTGATATAACACCCACCGATCATAACGTCTGGTAGGTAGACTTTATAGTTGCTCTTGCCGGCATAGTTGTCGGCCAGGAGTCGGCAGTTAATAAACTTCCAACCAAAGGCATCTGGGATTACCACGATTATCCCCTTGACTTCTTTGCCCTCAGCGGGTTCGACGACGTAGGTATCCAGATCGTGAAGCTTGATGGTCTTGCCTCGAGGCTCGCCATCATGGACACTTCCCTTGAAGCAATCGGGGCAGGACATTGTAACCGGCTTGAAAGTTTTGTACTTGTTTTTACTAATAATTCCAATTCTATGAGGGAATGAAAACTCTTTTTAATTAACAAGAAATTCTCCTCGTGGTTAACATGAGCGTCACTCGTGGCGGAGATAGGCTAAGTCCGGCCTACGGTGCCGACTCGGCGAGGAGGCTGGCCATCTACGCTCTTCTTCCCTTGCCAGTGAAGACGTAAGCGCCTCATGAGAAGAGGCGCGGGGTGAAGCCGAAAGCGCGAGGCCGAACACCATAATTAAGGTTGTTCTTGGATATGCGCCGCTGTGTCGTACGGTACTTTCGTCCTGGCGCACACGTCAACCCTTTCAAGCGCTGACGTCCGCAATATCTTGGCCCATCTCTTTTGACGCGACAAGGCGAAGTTGCAGTGCTTATGGATATTGTACCGTGCGTTAGTCAGTAGTTGGAAGCCACACATTGCAAGTGGTTTGGTATTGAACGGCCCTTGCTTATGACCCAGACTCTTTGCTTGCCGTGCGGCTGTGTCGTCCGCCTACCTCTGATGAAGTTCAATTTTTCAGGCATGCAATGCAATGCATAGGTGCCATGAAGTTGAAAGAGCATCTAGCTCTACCAGTAGGGCTTGTATCGGAAACCTATCCATTCTACGTGAGTTCCCAAAGTCTGGGCACGTGAGAAAGCAATGGGGCAGTAGTGGTGAGCGAGACCAACTATATGAAAGGATCAATATTGTCTCAACCTTTTTGCAGAATATGTTGGAGCTGGTGAATTCTCTGAGATGTAATGTTGGGAACTGTAGTCTCATGAGTTGATATGCTTCTGTCAAGATAAGCCCCCTTGACCGGTGAACCCCTTCCACTGCGCGGTCGATACGGTGGCCAATAATAGCACTTGCTTTTAGTGAATGCTTCCAATGTCTAGCAATTTTCTCCAGTCAGAACATCCATCACTTCCTGGCTGTTCAGCTTTAGTTAAGAGATGGAAGAAGGGTTATCTCTTCTCCCGTGCAATGGACCAGGGTTACGCCAAGACACTTCATGGGGCTTATCTTGGACCCATGTCTCCTCCAAGAATTGCCCAATTAATTTCCTAATTGGGGACATAGCCGAAGCCAATGCCATCTGCCTCTGTATCGCAACACAGAAGCGATTCAATTGATACTGCCTCGGTTAGTGTCCGTGTTGTTCACGCCCCCGCAGATGACCCCAAGCCACTGGTGACACATTTATGCTTATCGTCGGAAGATCACTTCACATCGATCCCGTGGCCATGTTTCTCCACCTCTGTGTCTCGGAGTATCTATTCAACGCGATAACACCCGCGTTTTAAGAAATGATCGCTCTCGCACTCTCTCACTGCTCTTCAATGCTACTCAATCTTTGATCATGGCCGAAAAAGTCGATACCGAAGCACCAGAACGTGCATCCATCACCTATGGCGAAGTCACAGTCCAGACTGTGAAGCCATTCACGACGTTATCTGCACTTGGCATCGGCTATGGAACCACAAACACCGCAGTTGGACTCCTCCTCGTCCTCGGCAGTACTCTCCCTATGGGAGGCTCGCCGCTGTTCTTTTGGGGCTTCCTGGTCATGGCTATAGTCGGTTTGGCTACAGCCACTACTCTGGCTGAACTTGCCTCCGCCATGCCTCATCCTGGTGGCCAATACATCTGGGTGAACCGATTGGCACCACCACACTCACGACGTGTTCTATCCTACATCACTGCAGTCATCAGTTGGCTTGCTGCTGTTGTGACAGGAGCCTCGGCGTGTCTCTCTGTGACGACTGGTGCTTGCGCCATCATCTCTCTGCTCGACCCCAACTTTGTCTACAAGCGATGGATGGGCTTCGTTGGGTTTCAGCTCCTCAACATTATCACGGTTTTCTGCGCGAGCTTTGAGCACGCACTGCCAAAGATCTCAAAGATCATGCTTCTGTTTAGCTGCCTCACCATCGCAGTCATCTTCGTCACACTCTTCGCCATGTCCGACGAACACGCTTCCGCAAAAGACTATTTCACCACCTCAGTCAACGTCTCAGGATGGCCAAAGGGAGTTGCTTTCATCATTGGAATGAACGGCGCAAACTGGAGCTTCTCATGTCTCGACGTCGCCACGCATCTTGCAGAAGAGATGCCTTCGCCGAGCACCGATATTCCCAAAGCGCTCATCTGGACAATTATCGTTGGCTTTGTCTCTGGACTTCTCGTCGTCACGTCAGTCCTTATCAACGTAACTAGCATTGATGGAGCTGCCGATAACTCGGCTGTGGCTCTCTTCTACCGCATCACCGGGAGCAAAGCCGCAGCCGTTGGGCTTTGGGTACCAGTTTTGATCACTACAGCTGGTGCAGTCTGGTCGATTCAAACCTGGCAATCCCGTCTTGCCTGGACCATCAGTCGCGAGGCAGGATTCCCTCTCCACCGACACCTCAGTAAACTTGCACCAGCGCCGTTGCAAACTCCTGTGTGGTCTCTACTCTGGTCAGCCTCAGGAACCGCCATCTTCGGGTGCTTGTATCTAGGCTCAGAGCTCGCCTTTAACTCTCTCATCTCTACAGGCCTTTTGCTCCAATACATCAGCTACAGCATCCCTGTTATCCTGATGTTGCTACAAGGTCGATCCAACTTTCAGCATGGGCCCTTTTGGTATCCCAGACTTGGGCTTCTTGCAAACATGGTCATGCTTGCATGGGCGCTGGTTGCATTGGCTTTTTACTGCTTTCCTTATTATCTCCCTGTTGTGGCAGATGGGATGAACTACACCTCCGCGGTCCTTGGTGGCATTGCTATCGTGACTGGGACTCTTTGGTTCGTGTATGCGAACAAAAACTACGAGGTCAAAGAAATTCTGGACCACTGAAGCCGTCTCGGCTAGAATTTCTTTGTCAGCCCTTGGGGAGTCAGTGGCACATTCTATTTGCTCGGATGAATTTGAGATGTGGCTTGGTCAAGCTAAAGACTATTCAATCCAAACTTTTGCCTTGTTCCTTTCCATATCATTCTCAATGGCCTTACTGTTTCATAGACACAGACCTTGCATGCAAATGTTCACTTGACTGTGTTGCTTTCTCTAGTGACCGACACCATGTCAGTCTCTGGCCAACGAAGTACCTGCCTCCAAGCCCAACCGTTAGAATCTCAAGTTACGTTGCGCTTGCTCATACGTCCGAATTGCACTATCAAGAAAGTCTTGAATCATCTCGGGGTATTCAACGCCGTTGCTTTTGGCGATGAACGCGTATCGAGAATGGTCGGGACGCATTCCAAAGATAGGATCGACCTGAATCAGCGTCAGTACAGAGTAAAGAAATCGCCTAACAACTTCATGCTACCTCGATAACGCAAGGAGCCGATCCTTGCTCCTCTGAAGTTAGTCGAATATCAACACGGCCGCCGTCTCGACATCCTAGGGCGGTATAGGCCCTGAGACCGAGATCGGCGAGTTCCTCCCATACAGGATCACTTGAGGGCACGTCTTGAAGAGAAAATCCCTTGCTCTTGGACCTCGCCATTCTAGCGAGCTCAGTAGAAAAGTCGACAGGAATCATATCCCTTGCCCGCAACGTGTGGGGATCCCATACAAGTTCTGCGATGCCAACCACATCGGCATTCTCGCCCGTTCCGGCAATGGCGAGTGTGAACTCACGCCCACCAAGAAAATTCTCTATCAGTATCTCCTGGTCTTTGAACTGCGACCGGAGCTTGTCGACCTCGTGTTCCAGATCTTTTGGTTTGAGGATCTTATTGGCACAGGTGATGCCGTGGCATTGTGAACAGGAGGTAGGCTTGACAAAGAGAGGATAGGTGAGTTTCTTGACTTCGCTGTAGTCCAGAGGATTGTCATCAAATTTGGGTACCACGATAAATGGACTCGTTCGTATTTTGTAATGATTCAGAACCATCTGTAATCATCGTTCAGTTGGAAGAGTATCGTGGCGAGATCCTACGTAAATACCTTGGTTTTCCCCTTGTCGCTGCAGATGGCGAGTGTTTCAGCATCTGAGAATGTAAAGGGAATCTGGTACTCCTCAAGTATCGCAGGCACCTGTGACTCCCGAGCTGTACCGTGTGATCCCTTGCTGTAGTTAAACACTACATCCCAATTCTTGTGCTTGTTTGCTGCGATGTCCTTGATGAGAGCCTTGAGACCAGGCACATGAACGACACGATGCCCCAGTCTTTCAAGTGCCTCGGTGATCCCCCCAATGGTGACATCGTCTGCCAGGTCGGAATATTCGTCTGGTGATTCAGTGTGCGCAATGTGTTCCACCTTGCGGTCGTAGATGAAGGCAATGGTAAGTGGCCACTCTCTGGTCCTCATTTTGGCATGCGTGAATGTGTAGAAGGAAAGCGTTAGCCGCTTGGTAGTAGCGAGGAAAACCTTGAGAATATTCGCAGTATGTGAGAGTAGGATTGATGGGAAGTATGGCTGTGGTTTCCTGGCGATGTTCTCAACAATGAAGACCGGAGATGAAGAAAGTCATAGTTACTGCCGGGCGGATTTTGCGGACCCTTAATACGAGAACATTGTTGAATCATGACGTTGGTGTGTCAGGAGATATCTCCAATTCGTGACGTAGAGAACCCGACTAAAGGGAATTTGGCTGCCTCCACGAAGCCAGAGCTGAGGTACACCGTACAGTATGTCGCGCTTCATTCCTAGTGGCAAGGTACAGTACCTCTTAGGGTGAGAGTTTCCCTCAAGGCGGGGATTGGGTTGCTGTACCAACCACCTGGTTATGTATTGGCGACTGTACAGTGCTATCACATTGGATTACTTTGGGCAACTGGTATCTGGATGAAAAGGCTGGCTTTCGAATTCAGGTGCTAACACAGGATGCTACTGGGCATTTCATGAGACTTTGATGCTAAAGCAATTAACATTGAAGTCGCCCGAGAGCTGCATTTTGTTCAATGATTTCTTTCTTTCGTAGGTGACAAACTCTAGCACAGCATCTAAATACACTTCCTATATCTAGCTTTACTGCATTACTACTAGCGATCTAATAGATACTCAGTAGGCTGGGTTTCGTTCCGGATTCTTCCCTAGTCATCATCGATCTCTCGCGAGATAGGATGAAACGCGTCCTTCTTCCGCTCTATAACTCCGCTTCCCCAAGGATCTGTATCAATTCCAACAATCGGTATCTTGCACTTCGCCTTCAACGCAGCCTGAGCCTCCTCGCTCTCATATGGAACACAGTCGACCCCAATATCACCGTGCATTCCATCGCAAATGATGACGGGTTCCCCACCACAAGGCGTCTCGACGTTGAAGTCCTTGAGAGTGATGTTGGAGCAGACGGCGGATTCGCTGGCGGAGCATGATAAACGGGCGACGGCGTTCCCGTACACTCCGGAGGTGTAGCCGGTAAAGTTCTCGAAGTGGATGTTTGTGATGTCCATGCCTGAGGGGTACTTGTTGCATTCTTCAGCAGATTTGTTGAAGTAGCAGGAGTCGAGGAAGATGCCATAGTCCATTCGTGCAACCCAGAAGTTCCTGGGGCAGGTATTATTAGTATTGGTTATGGGGACAATTGAGTAGGTAGCCTACTTGAAGGTGACGTTGTTGACATATCCTGTGCCAGTCTTTTCACCAGCCCAGACCTTGATACGAGCACCGGAGTACTATATCGCAGGTTAGTTTCTCCGCTCGAGGCATCAATGGGATCAACTCACGTCACCGTTCAGCATCCAGACATTCTCGATGTGCACATCATGAACGTTGGAAACCTCGCCTTCGTACTGCCCAAGCGAGCCCATAGACTGCAGCGCAAGTTAGATCTGGGAATTGAGGCATATTTTGTGTGAGCTCCTACCTGGCCGTGCGTGCCATTGCAGTACATGGTGTTGACGTAGAGATCGGAGCTATTGGGCTTAGGCGAGAAGCAGTCGTCATCAATATTAACCCAAGCCCGTTCAATATGAACCGTCGAAGTGTTCATGGTATTCATGAAATCCGTGTTCTTTGGGATGATACTGCCGTTGTTGGACAGCGCAGTTGCCACGACGTCAGTGTATCGAATGTTCTTGGAGCTGACGATGAAGTTGTTCCAGCAAGGAGAATCCTTGAGGTGGATTCCAGAAATCTCCAAGTTCGTTGTATTCTCGGCGTAGAAGAGAATGGGTCGGTAGTACTTGTTATCAGGGTTCAGAATGCTGGACAGCAGTCAGCTATGATCATGAGTGGGCAACGCGAGCAACTCACGAGCCTGTTCCAGCCTCAAATTCATTCCACCAACGCTGACTGGGTACTTGTTAGCTTTTTTTCACCGAGAATGAAAATTTGACACACCCTTGACCCTCGATAACTCCCTCGCCATAGATCTTGATGTTCTTACCTCCCCACTTCCAGAACATGATTGACTTCTGGAAGGGGTGGTACCAGGCATTCTCCTGCCAGTACTCAACGTCGTCCGTAAACTGTTCTCATAGTTAGTGTATGTGATGCCTGACCGAGAGGAGAATTCTTACCTTGATCTCGCCGTCCAGGTGGACATGAATGTCATTGAGCCCTGTCAAGTCCAAAGCCTTTCCAATGACAAACGTCTTTCCCTTTGGTAGGTAGAGAGTGCCACCGCCATTAGCTTTCAACACACCCTTCTTGAATCTTTCAGACGCATCGTCATGGTCATTCTTAGAGGGACGGATGGTGATGATCTTGCGATGACCATGATGTGGCGGCTTGTAGGGATGTTTATCGCGGAACTCCGACACGTCGCGAGGTACCCCGGCGGGGAGGCTCACGGCATTGACAAGAGCCAGGGCCAATGCTCCTACAAGATAAAGTGCCCGGAAGGAATGCATGATGAGACTGGAGGTAGCCGCGTGAGAGACTGGGAATGGAACCAACTGCTGGACACAGGAGAGCAAGGTTTATGCATGCGATTACCCCCGTTCTTATTTAAATATTCGGTCTTCGATGCATTCCCTTTCCGACCTCGGGATATTCCTCCAGCGAACAGCTGCATCTGCAGCTTGATCCTCATACCACCAAGGCCCTCCGTGATCCATGCTACGACGTAGTATGGGGTCGCCAAGCCGGCCGGAAAAGTGGTTCACCATGTTGTCGATGCGGGGAACCACTGACTCGGCCAGCAGGGGATGCGACGATCGTCTTCCTATTTAGCTAGGTAAGGTAACTATTGGTGGAATTATCCATCGCCATTTTACCTATGTTAGTTGGGTCTTTAGGTTTAAGCTTGATTCTGAGGGGTTGGGAGAGACAGCGGCCGGAAAAACGGATACGAACAACAGGCCGAGTCCTTTTCCGACATCGGCACATTGCATAGCGATGTTTCTATATCCTTGCCTTCTTTTGCTTTGCGGTTTTAACTGTCGTTGGCTCGCTCGAAAGAGGCCAGGGCGAATAGTTCCTTACCAGACAAGACCAGCTCAACATCATCGTGACGTCTGGATATCCCGTCACGACAGACTACAATTAACATTTTGCACAATGTTTCCACCAGTGAATGCAGCCAAGTTTTGTCTTGTCTCTGTCTAGTATCTACCCAACTCATTAGAGGGGTGATGTCTGGTAATAACGACGGACAAGAGTAAACCATTGAAACTAGGATAGGCACTTCTACTAATATCGGTAGTTCGAGGCTGTCTACACAATGTCTGCATTTTTGCAACTATCATGCTACTAACGAAGTTATTTGTGACGTATCTTCTCTCTTTTTTGTGCGCCCTCAGGAAGATACTGTTTTCGTAAGATCGAGACCTGTCTGTGTCTCAAAATTCTAATTCGCTTGTATCATCGCTCCTCTGCATGGTCACTCCTTGATATTCATCAAACCCAGCCAATTGAGCCAGAACAAAGCTGAGCTACAACACGCTTTTGTAAATGCGACTAAGGCTGGTGGCCTTGCCGAAAGCATCACGAGGTGCCCCAGTCTCTAAAGCCACTAACCAATGAGGCTATCGCGATACTTCAGCCATCGATTAGTTAGCTCGCCGGGTTTGATAAAATCCGGCCCGCGGGCTTAAGACAGCCTCCATCTCACCCGCGTATGACCTCATCAACCAACACTCCAGCCTCCATTGACCTAGACAGACCCCTCCTCAATCGCCAACAATACTATCAAAGGATTCAACAATGGCTACCCTTAATACAGTGGTGCCAGCTTTTTCCGTTCTCCTGGGCCTAACGGGCGTTGGGGTGGGCATCTACAGCTTCGTCTCCCCCCTCGATGCCGTCCGCATGTATGGGCTGCGCGCCCCTTCACCAAGCGATAAGAATCTCACTTCAGCACATGCCGAAGTCTTCCAAAAATCCGCTATATACACCTATGGGATCCGCAATATCGGCGTGAGCCTTGCCAACCTCGGCATCTTTGCGTTCTGGAAGCTGTCTCCGGTATGTCAAGCCAACCCGGCCGCGTCAGACGCTGTGAGACAATGTCTGGGAATTTGCCTCATTTTGGGTACTACTGTTGGACTGGGTGATGCTTGGATTCTTCGAAAATTCGCCAAGGATGAAAGGGTCCAGGGAGAGGCCAAGACTGAGGCAGCCAAGGCTAGTGTTAACCACGCTATCACGGCTGCCGTCATCTTGGCGACGGGCGTCTTCTTGGCTCTTTAACAGTCTTGGCTCGATGAGATGAAAGCTATTGGCCTGTTTGAAATTGTATATTTACATCAACTCACCTCCATGCAACCGGCTCTATGAAGTGCCGCGTCCTACAAGATTGATTGGTTCATAAGACTCTTGAACACAATTATACTGCACAGCTATGTGTTCCGAAATCATTTTAACACGGTGATTTCAAGTGAAAGGATGATAAAATTGATATTACTTCATTTCTAGCAACTCCACAGCAGACTTCTCCCGCTGTTAGATGGCCGACACTCCAGCAATCTATTGCTTCCTGTGCAGGCCACCGGTATCGCCAGTGTCATGAATGGCATTGGGAACAGCCCTCTCCACGCTCTCAGGCAGCTTCTCCTGTAGCTTCTGGGGAACAATGGAAGCCTCACCACCTCCCTTGGCGTGCGACTTGTTGGTAGACTGGCCAGGCTCGGAGCCAGTGGGATGGATCTTGCAAATATCAGCGCATTGTACTTGGCACGTCTGACGAGTAACTTACGGCCTCAGGAAGCTTCTCCTCAAGACTCTGGGGTGCCTTTCGCTGAACGGCTTTGGGGACCTTGGAATCGCCTGTGGTGTGGGACATGCCCTGTCCGCGTTCGTTCTCCATTGGCATCATTCCAGACATGGTGGGTGGAATTTTGTAGTATGTGTGAAACTTGTAGTACTTGGGAAGGGAGTTAGGTAGTTGGTTGAATCGAGTAGTGCAAAATCCAGGGTTGTGGATGGTAGTTTTTATAACTTTTCCTATTTACTCAAGGTCTTTTACTACACTGGGGAGGGTTAGTGGAATAGTAGACGTCATGACTTCATCGTGATCTAAGAGGACGCGTAGAGCCGCGCCGTAACCATAGTGCGATACTGCCCACGTAAGCCGGGTGTCTTGAGCGGCATTCCTCAGCATTGTTGTCTCGCATCGCCGGTCCAGGGAAGATCGAGAAGCCGAAGTAAGCATAACGCCGATAATAGAGTCCGTTCCAAGCCGTTTTGGTCAACATTCAACGGTTCGATTAGACGCGATCGACAAATGGGCCGTCACCACTAAGGAAGCCATTAGTCGATGACGTCTACTATTCCGGAGCACCAGGAGCGGAGCGCTGTCCTACGAACAGTGTATGAGTCATTCGCATTGACAAATCGCCGTGGAAATGCTACCTTGTTTCAGTTTCCCATTGCAGCCGTGATAGACTCCAAGCCTAGGGCCTGTGGCTGTGTCTCTTATCAAGCCGACGCCAATGATGATGTGGCTTGTTTCCACTACCGATACTAAAGTCTAGGAGCTGATGAAGGTATTACGATCGCGATTTGTGCATAGTCCTTTTATTGTGGTCTTATCTTTACAGGCTGAGTTTGCGAGTGCGAATGCGAAGCGTGCACACGCGCCGACACAACGAGGCGCAATTCACGTCAGCAACGTCACTACCTAGATACACATCTGTAAAGTAGCATGGTACGGCGTAATTTGCCCCGGTACCTATCAAAATGTATTGCTCCCTTTGCCTTTGGCATGGCGGTCTATTGTGTTTCACAACATTTTTAATGCACAACACTAACGACCTCCAGCATTGAATCCATCCTCGGACAGCCGGAGGACGTTAAAATTGGGCGTCAGGCTTTTGGACCAGCCATGATCAAAACTTACGAATTTTTGTCTTCGTCTCTCGAGGTTCTTTCTCTAACGCTACGGGCAAACTGAAGTGTCCAGGACGGCCATGACCCTCAAAAGGCTAGCATAGTGCACACAGCTTGCAACCAACATTTATGCCTTACTCTACATCCAAGAGTACGCCGGTTCCTAGTCATGAGGCCGGCTATGTCCCGGACAAGGGTCTGTAATATGGGGTAGTGACTTCGTTTTGTATCTTATTGGCTTTGGCTTCTCACATAATGGCCAACTTGGGCATTATACTAGATCGCGGTCCTTCGTCTCGATGGCTTCTTCTGCGCAAAATCAGCATGAAAAGTATTGATGCCCAACACCTACGTCCCACGAAGCAATTTTCACGCATGCTTACAATGCAGATGCAGGCCTCAGTGGCGTTGTATCCTCTAATCAACATCGCGTTGCGGAGCTGTGCAGGCTACCTCTACACCCAATCACCATTTCCTCAGTTGCATTTGCCGCCTCACTTTCAAGTAACCCCTCCTTTTAGATCAGCTGGTCTATTCTGACAGCAGTTTTGTTGCAGCTACAAAAGCATCATTCACTCTTCAATAAAACAAGGGCACATTGATCTCACTTCACTGCCACATCATAACACATAACCGCTTATATCTTCCATTCATACTCTCCGTCAAACAACTTTCCACAACAATGGATTATGAAGAGCAGGACAAAGAGAATGTGTAAGCTCTGCTCCTAGGATGGTTGACTGTGACCCCTACTGATGGGCTTCACTCGCCTCACAAGGCCACCGACGAATCGGTAGACGTCTGAGCTGTTTTTACCTCTCGTCCTCAGCAAGTTGGCTAGTGTTGTCCGAAAAACATCCCATTTATAGTCAGGGGGTTTCAGTCGATCAAAGTGGATAAAGGGACGAGATTAAGTCATATGAGAATATTTCATGTGGTTAATCAGTAGAGGCAATTAATAATATGTTGGTTGTTGATCCTTATCCCCGTAATATCTTCAATGTATTTGAGCGTTACGCCCAAGACTATTAGTGTCTCAAGACTCTCCTATCGATTTGCCTACTCATCCAATAACTTCTCATTTCCAAACGGCATCCACCCTTCCTAATGCGGTTGGCTTCCCGGTGCGCCCGGATTCATATGCGGATTCAGCGGCAGTTCATGTACAGGAAGTACCGTGCTCCCCGGCAACTCAGGCTGCTGCCAGCCAGTCAAGGGCAATTCGTGGACAGGAGGCGATGCGTATGGAGGCAATCCAGACTGCGGCTGATGTTGAGGTGGTAATTCATGGACTGGAGATGAAGCCGTGGTTACTCCCATTTGACTCGCATACTTTTCTTCGACTGTTCCATAGGCCGCAAGCCCAGCTTGAGGATATGTTCCCACCGGTCGAGTTTGAGACTGAAATTGGGGAGGGTTCGAACCAGCAGGGAGCTCATTAATACCAGTTGTCAAAGCTGGCGCTGTCGGTGGTGCAGCTGGCGAATTCTTCTTTCGGCGGAGGCGGTAGAGGATACCTCCTATCAGTGCTGCGGCAGCGGGGAGTCCTACGCCGAGACCAGCACCAAGGCCAGCTTTCGAGCTATGATGTATCTTGTGGTGGCTGTTGGAAGACCCATAGTCGCTCCCCGAGCTGTTTTCGGAAGAACTACCGCCAGCCCCTGTGTTGCTATCGGAAGATGTACCGCTCGATTCTGTTGGGATAGAAATTCCGTCGGCGCTCGTCGCTTTCCCCGTTGCTTTCATTTCGTTAGTCACAGTTCGCCCAGACCGCCACCCATTCAAGTCCCTTCGGTCACACCTGATGATGAAGTATTCGTAGAACATCCTAGCCCTGACGGCATCGTGACGCCCAAACTCTTGCATAGAGACCTTGAGTAAGCCTCGGCGCTTTCACGGTCGCTATCAGAGCAGGTCTCGTGCAGACAACAGATCATACTGTCGAGGTATGGCGCATCTTCGCAGATACACTTGATGTCTAAAGTGCTGCATGTTGTGTTCGCTGATGACGAGTCGCCTTCGAAAGTAGAGAGGCAAGATGTCTGCAGCACCCCAGAGTGTTAGCTGGGCTGGTCAACCGTTGATCAAGTTCGGAGAGCTTACCGCACACGATGGAAGTACTGGCAATGTGCTTTGGGCTTCTGTAATGGCTATCCAGGCGCACGCTGCCAATAACAACATTGTCTTCCTTGCGGGTGTCATTTTGAGTCAAAATCGAGATGCCAAGGCTCCAGGGGTCCTTGACGACTTGCGACCCCATCTTTAAACAACTGGCAGGCTGCCCGTTTCTGCAAGGAAAACGCCAAATCTGGAACTAGTGAAACGAGCTGAACACACGGCATCGATAACCCGGGGAAGCCAGCTGCAGGTTATGTGATGGGGTTGAGATCTACCTCGCTCTGATAGGCTCAGGGGTGATATTCTTCGGGTATGGGTGCCGGGTTGAGCCCAATCGTGGTCTCTAGCGCCAGCCAGATCAGCCTCATTTCACAGCCGCAGGGGTCTAGAGAAAGCCCATGAATGCCGCTTTTCCGGGAACTAACTGCAGCTGAGTTTAGTTGCATTTCAACGGCTGAGGGCGGAATCAAGGCCGCCATTTAACGAGGGGTATCTGAGTACTGGAGTTGATATCCCATTTGCCCAAGGCCCTCTCTAACGATGACATTTCTGTTGGAGTCTGCTGCTTCTCCTCTGGAGTCAAGAAACCCCTTGATGTCAACAATGCTATCCTCATTCTTAAGCCAGCGAATGTCGATTGCATTTAATCCAAAATTCTAGATTTTTAGCGCCCATTGATCTTGTCCGCACATACTCAAGCTTGACTATCAATACACCAAGAGGCCTTAGCTATATACAACCATCAGTATGCCCTGAACTGGCTTATGATTGCATTATATCAGCTTAAAGCTTCTATTCTCACACTCTTGAAAGAATTTTAAGTCAAGATGACTGACTGGTCCCGAGCAATCCTCAACACTTGGTCCGAATTTCCCCACCCTCCAATATGTATTCTCGGCCTCGGCGTCGTGAACGATCAACCCACAAGGCATTTCATGATCCGACTCCGGGCCTGAATATCCATAGTTAATGCTTCCTACAAGAACCAAGGTTAATTTATACTTCCAGCTCTGGTCAGGATCTAGTTCATCCTCGGCGGGAACAAAATCTAGCGAATAGCCAAAAGCGAGTTTTCGGCCCCCAGGTCGCTCAATGCAGAAGTCCCCCACTTCGAATAGTTGCTTGTCCTTTTTGTCCGGAATTGGCATGTGGCAGCATCCAAGAGCAAGAGGATATACAGGTCCTGTTATCGACAGCGTGGCACTCGATATCGTGCCAAATTTATCCATGCCGGTCGGTGTAGTCTGGGCTTGCAGCTCATGGCATAAAACACGCACCAACGACGGGCCTTCTGTATCGTAAATGTAGGAACCGCCGGGCCCAAAATCTCTGATTTGGCGTGCCGAACCAAGAGACATGGATCTGCCCACCCAGCTCCAAGACGGCCCGATATATGGACCGTTGAGCCTGGTGATGAGGCCAGCCAAGGAACTACTCAACCCGCCTTGTAAGCCCCAGAAGAGGCCATTGAGCAAATCGCCATTCCACAAGCCGGCCACATATTCGTCCTTCAACAATGCCGCAAATATTTGCGCGATCCCGGAGAGTGCTGGTAGAGTATCGCTCACGTAGGTGGTCTGTCGTCCCGAATATTGCATAGCAACCTCTTGATTCCACTTCTTATAGAGCTCTGCTTTGGAGCATCCTTGAAGGACGCTGCTAGCCGAAAATAGAGCAGGCTGTTCGAGGACGCGGCCGTATTCCCAAACGAGGCCTTGACTGTAACTGAAGTATAGGCCAGAGGTCGCAAATAGGATCAATCTCGTCGACATGATTGCCTCTTGGAAAGTCCATATTCGCGAGTTCCACTTGTTGCGACTGAACTCAAAGCCTCCCCAAGTCTTTCCCTCGTGGATCCGAGATTGGAAATGAGACATATAGCCCGGTCCAATTCCATAACACTCTTCTGCGTTGTTCCGGGACTGGGTGTCAAATGGAATGTCGACTTCGAGATTCTTCTCCATAGACAGAAACCCTTGCTGACAAGATTCTGTTCTCAAGTTGCAGATGGTCAAGTACGAATTCCCGTATATCTTATGCATCAGTGATGACTCGCGCTCCCAGTCGGACCTATCGTCCTGCCTGATGCAAAGGGCATCGATCCATATATATGGAATACCCAGTGCCCTGGCAACCATCACAGCGTCCTTTTGTACAGGAGACATTTCTCCCAGCATGAAGCCGGATCTCAGTTGTGGCCAGGAATCCTTGGTGAGACGCAGCTGCGACAAACCCTCATCTCGGGTACCCCAACAGTAGCTCAATGTCGCATAACGAGCATCACTGACCTGCCTCTGGTTTGAGTTGTCCACAGCCTCAATAATCCTCAAACAAGCGTCGCTGATGTCGATGAGGCGGTTCGGGACGAAGTCTCTTGAACCAGGATGCGGGTGCGCGCAGCTTTTGAGGCATCGATGAAGATTGGATTGTAGAAACTCTAGGCTGTTTTGCCCTAAACTGTGACGCGGGTTCAGGGTTGGCATTCCCAACCTTTGGCCATGTAGACCTTCTATGCGTTTGGTAATAAGTATTTGAGTATCTCATAACCTGTAGAAGTTACATACCAGACTCACGGACCAGAGGCCAATAATAATTAGTGGAATACCCGTAGCTTTTTGGTGCAGAGAACTTGAGCGCAATTTCGAGGACCCATCTTGTGGCGAGGTCACCGGCCTGGTTCCTCAGGGGACGGGAATCCCACAGATATTCCAGATAAACAGTCACTGCGTCATACGATGGCGAGTGTGTCGAGATATGACGCAATACAAGAGATCGTAAGAAGCAGCAGAACACACAACCCTCATCCACGCCCTGTGTCAAAGTGGCCGTGTGCGGCAGCTTGTCGCAGAGAGCGAAGTTGCAAGTGAGCGTATGCAGCTCACCCGAGTGGTAGTACCGGGTTCGTACATTAGGGTCGGCCTTGTTGGGAGGATTTTGTTTCAGGAAGGTTTCTGGACGCAATTCGGGACTCTCGATGCCTGGGAAACTGAGTCCGATGCAGCACCGATCACATAGGTGGCGAGTGTTAGGTTGCTGATCCATGAGGTTAATATAACAGATACGATTACGAAACAGCGGGTGACGGGAGTAAACGATGAGGTTCGACCATCGAGGGAGATATCAGCTTATGATGGGGGAGAAAGCTGCCTGACAATTGAAGGTGGGGGTTGAAAAAGAAACCAGGCGGCCAATCAGGGGCGTATAACTTGCATATTGGCAGAGAGTGCTCCGCACCAAGCCGAGCTGTTGCCAAGAGATGGGAGCTCGGCAATAAGACAAGGCACTGGAAATTGATGTCTTAGCTCTGCGAAGGTATTGCTTGTGTTACAGAGAGGTAGAAAAACTTTGAGTTACCGAGAAGTCTTGCAAAGCATCCAAGATCTAGGAGACGGAGACCTTAGGTGAGGTAGATAAACAACACCTTCTTATAGAAAGAGAGCTAAGAACAGAGGCTAGGAAGCGCCATTTATACCTAGTAGTTAAAGGCAGTGCAAAAACTCTATTTTGGAGACAGATCAATCCAAATCTTAAAGAATTCGTCCGCCGTATCTGACTCTGTTGCCACCCTGGTAGCTATCTCAGAAAGCTGTTCGCCCAGTCTTGACAGTCTTGATTAGACCCTTCTCCGCTAGTTTCTCCACCAGGTCAAGCAACATATTATCGCAACCAGGATACGCCATAAGATCCATCACAATGGGCAACTTCTCGGTTTGCAAGCTGATGACACTCTTGTAGTCCACCTGGCCAATGGGGATGCCAATCTGCGGAGCCGAGAGAAGTGGCGAGAGAAGCAGGGGGTTTAGCCACTCTTTGGGATCCGTCATGTAAAGGAAACCAGCACCTTCTTCGTGGTTGAGGAACTCCTCGCGGTAGGACGGCAGCCCGCTGGCGCCAGACTCTAGAATCATGATGGACTCGGAGCAGGTCTTCTCAGAAGGGTGGAGGATCTCCTTCTTGGCAAAAGTAGCAAACTCTTCCTTATGCCTGATTACCTCGTCATAGGCGGACTGATTGACTGTGCCATGATTGATGTAGCCGTTGCGTGTCTCGAGGTCGAATGGCGGGAATCCAACATCTGGGTAAGTAGCGTTCCAGCGGGCAATGATATCCTTGCCAATATCCTGCCATGAGTCCCATCTAACTGCCGTGGAGAAGAGGGACTCAGTCATGGCTACTGTGTTGATGTAGGGATTGTCCGACGTTTGCAGGATTGCCGTCACGTTGATCTTTTCGGTCCTCATGTCAAGCTCTTTTTCAAGAGTGGAGATGAACGAATCAAAAACTTATTGTGCCTTGGGATTCTTCAGTGGGAGGTAGTCGACTGGGTAGAGCAGCTTCTTAGGAAGCGCTTTGGGGGCTTTCGCGATGGGCACGCTGCTGTTGGCGTACCTGCAAGTTGGTCAGTACTGTAATGATGCACCCTTGGCTAAAAGATGAGATATGCTGACCACTTCTGGCTGACCCGAGAGAACAAGACGGGATCCCGGGCAAAGATGCCAGCTGTATCAAAGAGGTGTGATTGTGGGAGCGCCCCAGTCAATTCCATGGCGTTGTGCGTAGGACGGATGCCATATGAACCTCCAAGAGCCGCAGGCATGCGAACACTACCACCCGTATCACTGCCCATGGCAAAGTCAATCCAGTCGTAGCCAACAATAGCAGAACCACTACCAGAAGAGGAGAAGGCCACCTCGAGCCATCCGTCACCACGGGGGTTACAGGGATACTTGACATCGTTCCACTTCCAGGGCTCAGTGCCCCAGGCAAATTGGGATATCTTGGTTTTCCCCTACCTCTAGTTAGTCTTCTGGACAAGTGAAATGTCTTTTGAGGAACTCACAACAGGGACAGCACCCAGATCCAGAAGTTTGGCGACTGCGACTGCCGACTCGTTCTTTTCGGAGTACATCTCCAGGTAGACCCTCGAACCACCACCTGTCTTTGTCCCCTTGACATCGAAAAGATCCTTGACCACCGTACGCAAACCTGCCAGCGGCCGTTCATCGCCAAGACTGTACAGACGCGATGGCACGGGAATGAGCAGGTTGAGCGAGGTAGAGTCATATAGGCTCAGGCTGCGAAAGCTGCCGTTTGATCCAGGGATTGGAATGATGCCTTGAGTGAAAGCCTGATACTTGTCCTCGAAGAGGCGGTATACCTCGTGGGTGGTAATATGTGAGCCATTGATGTTGATGATGTACGGTCCAGGCTGCAGTTTATTCAGGGAGATGTCGGGGACGATGGTCAAGTTGTTGCTCAAGTACGCATGAATCTGCATGCCACTTGAAGGAAGGAGATATTCGATCTTGTGGGAGAGGAGCCAGTCGTATCCGTCCAAGGTGAGAATGGCGTCTGCAGGTGCCTTCAGTGCCACGGTTTCGAAAAATGCGGGAGTCCAGACGTCGTCTTCGCCATATTTGTCAAGGAGGCCTGTGAGAACCTTGGCGGTGATGTTGGTTTCTTCAGTGATGAACGTCGTCAAGGTCCTAGAACCTGCAACAAAAGGAGAGCAGTGCCAGGTAGTGACAGCATTATCGGAGACATAATAGCTCAAATTGCCGAAATACTGCACTGAGGACGATGCTCCGACATCAGCGGGGGCTGAGACAGCGGTTGCTGTGGACGAGCAGCTAAGGGTTGACAAAAGCACCAAGGCAATGGACAACATTGCTACTAGATTAATGTGAAACTGTTAATCGGTGAAGAATGACCAAAGGAGGCGGCCGGGTGTAGCTTAAATAGTAGCTCAAGACTGACCTCACTCACCTGGCTTTGGCTTCAGATCATTACGATTGCGAATGATAACTGAGCTCCTCAACTATTCGTGTTAGGATATCTGGACCTACTCCAAGGTTTGGCGCCTGTTTTCTCCAGCAGGAGATTCATCTGTATTGTCGTGATGATAAGAAACATGTTTATTACCGTTATGTAATGTCTCCCCTACTAACGATGACATTACGGACTCGTGCTGCTATCTCTCTTAATCTTGGAGATTTAAGGCTACCGGAGGATTATGGTCAGGCCGGAAACACCACTGTTATCTCGGACTAAGCTTCGGGTAAGAGCGATCTCGGAGAGCTTATAGCCAATATATCAGCCTAGTCTTATTCACTCCCCGGCTGTCTCCGCTAAGCGATCTTGGCTATCCTCATCAGCGGATACACCTTCTAAGCCTTGCCTACTCTAGCCACTCTGGCAATAGCCGGGGCTTAGGGGGTTGGGGGTGAAAGATGCTTGAGTTCATCCATGACTCGGGTACAGGGTCCCCGTCACTGGCAAGATACGATAGGTTCAATCCCGATGGCTCTCCTCCGCACATGCCGCACACGCTTATTTTACCTTTGCCTCCCTGGAATCCGACAGATTGGGACCGCAAACTGCTTTAATAACACGCGTACAGAGAATTCATTCACCTTCTACTCTTCATTAACCAGACTACGTTCAGGAGCTAGCTGATTCCATCCCATCCTAGAGTGCGCCGGCCTTGGACAACTCATGCACATCCTGAATCGCGGAAATTTAGCAATACGACTTCATTCCAAAGCCGAGTTGACTTACCATAAAGACTTCATAGAACGCCAGTCTCAGCTTGGAGTCCCCACCCCTCTCGAGGATGGCCCTGACGGCGTAATCTCCCTCCGAGATCTGCGAGTTGAGGTGACCAATGGTGACACGGCCATAGAGCATGACCTCGTTCGAATCGGGGCTGAGAGAAAATATCTTGTGGGGGATGTGCTTGCAGGATTTCATGTAGTCAAAGGCATGCTCACGCCAAGCCTTTATCTCTAATCGTCCACTTCATCAGTAAATAAAGGGGTTTTGTAAGGGAAACCAGGCTTACCGGCGGCACCACGAGTCGGCTTAGCGCCGCCACGAATAAAGACAGCATCAGGTGTGTATTGCTGACGTAATTCTCCTGTTCCTCGGGGTTGTCGGTGATGATGTAAAACTCCTCGAAGAACCGGACAATGTCGCTGCTCAAAGCAGGGGGTGCGGCTTGGATGGCGTACTCGGGGTTAGACATGGCGGTAGGTATTTACGAAGTGATCTTGCAATCTAAAACTAGCATACAATGGCTAGTACAAAAATTCTTAAACTTCGTTTGATGTGATGTCTTTATATCATGATCACCATCCACCGCAACACCAACCAACTCACTACGCCGACAACATGAAGCTCTCATCTCAGAGACTTATTTGACTCAGAATCCACAGTCCGGATTCCAAGTCAAGCCGAGGACCCGATGACGCCGTATCCGGACTGATAAAAGCTTAGTTGACTTAACGTGGTGCTGGGAATCCTTGAGCGCGCCTTGTTCGATGCTTGCTAGCGTAGGGCGTGTTTCGCTGCCGAGTATCGGGCCGCCCTTGCATTTATAATCCGGCTTGCCGTTGGGCTAATGATGGAAAATTTTTAGAATGGCCTCTATTTAACACGTGAAAGTGTTAAAATGCTTGAGAATACCGTTTTGACCATCTTCTCCCTCCCATCAGCAGCATGACCAACATTACGCACATCGTCCTCTTCCAGTTCTTCGACCACGTTAGTAGTGAGACTATTGACGATGTATGACTACCAACGCCCAATACCGGTCTCATGTCTAACCAGGCATCCAGGTCGTCTCTCGAATGTTTCAGTTGAAGGAGAAGTGTATTGACCCGGTCACAGGGCAGCCCTACATACTCTCCTCCAGGGGTGGCCGGGATAACTCAGTCGAGGGCAGGAATGTGAGTAACAACAGTGCAAACAGCAAATTCTTCCTGCTAAGTGTCCATCGACGACTAGAACGGCATTACTCACGCTTTCGTCGTCGAGTTTGCCAACAAGGAAGATCGTGACTACTACACATTCAAGGAGCCAGCGCACCTCGAGTTCATTGCAAGCTTGGATGGGATCGCGTCTCAGGTTACTGTAGTGGATTTCTCAGACAACAACTTTTGATCTATCAAAAGGTGAATTACGGACTGTAGGGGTTAAATCTCAACCACCTGTCCGATCTTGGCGCTTCTGTAGATGGCGTTGATAACACGCAAGACCTCCCTGGCCTCAGTTGGCGGGACCGGAACGGCATCTTCATTCCCAGATCGGATTGCCCCGACAAAGTCTTCATAGAGACCGCCATATGTCTTGGGCGCCTCAACGACATAATCTCTTTCTTGAAATTTCCCGTCCGCATCGACACAAACAAGATGCCCTTTGTTCGCAGGATCCTCTTCTCCAAACCCGGTAGCATCAGGGGCCAATCCCGCCTCAAGTTGAGCTTCTTGCGAATCTCTCCCATTCTTGGTGAAAGAACCTTTTGTTCCACGAATCCAAAATCGCCTCTGTGTTCCTTCGACACTCATATCGCTGATCCTAATGTTCACGATGAGCCCGTTGGCGTAGTTTAGCTGCGCTTGCACGCTATCCGGCTTGTCTGGGCTTATACATCCATCCCGTTGACTCGAGAGCACACCATACACTGAAGAGGGTAGACCAAACAGTGTGTAAGTTTGATCGATTAGGTGCGCTCCCAGGTCAAACAGGGCACCACCACCCTCAGTTGTACCCAACTGGCCTCTCCATGTCTCGAAATGCTCGGGGCGATAATAGTCGAAATGCATGTCAACTTCGTAAATCCGACCAAAGATGCCATCTTTGACCAGCCTCTTGACAGTAAGAAAATCGCTGTCCCATCGTCTGTTCTGGTAGACACAGATCAAGCGCTTGTTCTCGCGGGCAATGCGGATCAATTGGTCGGCTTCCTCAACCGTTGGCACAAATGGCTTTTCAACAAGAATGTGCTTTCCGGCCTGTAAACAAAGCTTCGAAAGGCTGAAGTGGGAGTCTGGAGGGGTTGTAATGACAACAAGGTCAATCGCTGGATCTTGCAGGACGGGGTCGAGGGTCGTGTAATGCGCGAGCGAGAGGTAATCATGGGGGGCCGATGATTCCTTGGTAGGTTTGCGCTGTACAATGGCGTGCAACTCGAGGACAGGCGAAGCTCCGATGAAGGGTATGTGGAAGATTTTGGCAGCCAGTCTATCTGTTCGTCAGAACCGCTATCAAGTAGCGTAGTTGTGTCCACCGTCGCAAGATGAGAACATACCCATATCCCACGACGGCAACCCGCAATGGGCTGTCTTGAGTTTTCGCCATTGTTCAAAGTGAGTAGACTGCTACATAGGCTTAACAAGGATCATGAGGGAGGAGGCATTCATATACGGTTGGTTGCACTGTTCCGGTGGTAGTACTACGAGATACGGCGAGACATTGCCAATTCGAGAAAATCTGCCAAGACTTCGATGAGCATCATGATTGCGGGGTTCCTGAGTGTGCTCTGAAGGGAAAATTTTCGGCGATTTAATGCCATGTTTCCACACTAGGTTGGGCTCTTGACTGTGGCCAGGGGGCAGCGTTCCACATCCTACGGGGATGCCATCAAGGCCTTTCATCGAGACAGGCTTGGACCGGGAATTATTCGGACTTTACAGGCCTTGAAATACTTCTTGATGTTGGATTCGGCTTGGATCAAAATGGTCGTTTATCATCTCGGTAGGTTACTGATAAGCTGATATCACGTCACGTCAATTGGCCAGGTTCTTTATCCATCATTTGGCACAGAAACACACTCTCAAAACTGGTCGATACGGACATTGACAGAACCGATCGAAGCTGTTAGTGGTAATTTCGAGAAAATTCTAAAACTGCTCTTGTATCTACAGCTGGGCTTTGTTCACCCGTTGACCTTGTTCATCAAACCAGATCTTTTCCCCCGTTACCATGGACTCCTGCAAAGCAACACCGATCTTGACAACCTCGACCGCCGATTCAAGCTCAATCCACGACGGCTTGTCATCCAGCACAGTCTCGGCAAACCTGTTGGCTTGCGTGACAAACGCATCTTGGAATCTCTCCCAATAATTCTGGGGCATCTCCTGCAAGACCCCACCGGCCTGGTAAACGTGGACGTGGTTCACCCTCGGCATCATGTTGACCACCAGCTTTCCCTTGGTCCCTGTAATTTCTGTAGAGTCCTCTGCACCAGCGGCCATAGTGCGGGAGGCAAAGAGTGAAACCATTCGACCGTCGTGAAACTCCATCATGCCAATCGCATTGTCGCTGTCATTGTACTGTCGCAAATCTGGATGGCAAGCTGCAGTACCGACCGCATGCACTGACTTGATCTTTGCTTCCTTTCCAAAGAACCAGAGAGCCAGGTCTATATCGTGGATGCAAGAGTCCACAAAGACGCCCCCAGAGACAGCGGCGTATGAGACGAACTGTCCGGTTGGGTCCAAAATATCGCAGCTCTGACAACGCATAACGGTTGGCCGCCCTATGAGGCCTTGCTGGACTTTTTCGTAGGCAGCGAGATATGAAGCATCGGAACGTCGTGAGAAACCACAGACAACTTTGAGATCAGGTCGTGTTGCTGCAGTATCTAGAACAGATTGGGACTTGAAGTTGGTCAGCTGGACTCCTCCTATAGACACAAGTTCGAGGTTAAAGGATACTATAGACTCACAACTTCGACAGTGGTAGAAAGTGGCTTTTCGCAGAGTACATGTTTACCAGCTCTGATGGCCATGTTGGACTGTTCCGCATGTACACCAGTCGCCGAGGCGATACACACTGCCTCAAGGCCACTATGGGTAAGCATGTCGGCAAAGTCTTCATAGACTGAAACTCCGTGCGGTGCAAGTTCCTCTCTCGCCCATTGCCTCTCGGCTACGTCAGGGCTACAGACAGCAACGAGGTCTGCGCGATGAACTTGTTGGAGCCAGATGAGGGCGTGTCGCTTGCCCATGCGGCCGAGGCCTGCTACACCAACTTGAAGTCGTCGAACTGGCATTCTGACAGAAAGGTTTTTTGTTGAACTGCTGGGAGTACATGTCAAAGCTGAGCATGATGGGAGATGCTGCCTATTACTTCCCCAGGCTATCATGGCCAGTCTCATCCTCGTGAGCACCCCCACGTCCAAGCCATTATCTGTTTCAGGTTTCATGCATATCCGGAAACCCTTAGCCTGCTGAAGATCATCCCGGCCCATGACATGAACAAATCCGGGGCCCATTCTTTCGGCTCCGTTCGTGCGCGACCCACCACCGGCAGTCGGAGGAGACCGCGCCCTCTCACGCCCTACCATCAGGGATATGTTAGCGTAAAGAAAAGGATTCCCTCCCATGTTCCTAATCAACTCCCTTTAGGCGAGCTGTTACTCTTTTCGATTATCAGACTCTTTCGGCGAATGTTTACTCTTGTTGGATATCGCCATTCTCCCCGGACCAGGATGGATGTGCAATGCTTCTTTCTCCGCGTTTCTTGTCGACGACCCACCCCCGCAACTCTCGATGCACGAGACGAGGAGAACCTGGGGTCTTGTCCTGGGGTACTCGGGGAAGGTGTAACGTGCAGTAAACGCGTGGTGATCCGGTGTCGTCACTGTGAACAACCTGACCTGGGCAGGGCCAAGTGTCTGATATCACAGAGTATAAAATGTAGACGGGAGGACCTCCAGCATCCTCTCTTCTTCTCAAACAACGCTTCCTTAATTCTTTGAAATCCCTGATTTACATACTTAACCATCCATTCAAACAACCGACAAAGATCACACTTTCTCCAATGGAACCCAAAAAAGAGTCCAAGTTAGACACCCACACGGGCGCAGCTGTCGATTTCTCGACAATAGATGCCGTACATGAGGAGATTACTTTTCCTCCCGGGGATGGGTATGTTGCCTACGGTCCATCTGGTAAGGTCTCTTCGGCACGACTTACACCGCCCTCTGGAGTACGGTAACTAACGTCCTCAAGGCATCAAAGGAGTGTTTGCATCACAGTTCGTCGCCTACTGCGCTGCCTTTGCCGCTTTAGGTGGCTTCCTCTTTGGATATGACCAAGGAGTCGTCTCAGTCACGCTGGTGATGGACGAGTTCCTGAACCGCTTCCCTGAAGTATCTGATGAGGCGAGTGGCTCAGGCTTTAAGAAAGGTCTGATGACAGCCATGATCCCTCTTGGTGCTTTCATTGGCGCCTTGAACCAAGGCTGGATCGCTGATTGGATCTCGAGGAAACGCTCTCTGATGGTGGCCGTTGTAATTTTTACTATCGGTTCATCGATCCAGACAGCCGCTGTCAACTACGATATGTTGACTGCAGGGCGCTTCTTTGGTGGCGTTGGTATCGGCATGTAAGTGGCTTGTCTAATCATTCAAGGTCTGGGGAGCTAACGGACCAAGGCTATCGATGGTTGTCCCGATTTACATCTCAGAGATATCACCACCTGAGATTCGAGGATCCCTTCTAGTCTTTGAAGAGCTTTCTATCGTCGTCGGTATAGTTGTCTCCTTCTGGATCACCTTTGGCACAAAGGATATCCAAGGTCACTGGTCTTGGCAACTGCCTTTCCTCCTTCAAATCTTCCCTGGAGTTTTGCTAGGCGTCGGTGCTTTCTTCCTACCGTTTTCACCCCGCTGGCTTGCCTCAAAAGGTCGCCATGAAGAAGCCCTCGTTATCCTCGCTAGACTTCGCGCCTTGCCAACTGATGACATCCGAGTCCGTGCCGAGTGGACCGATATTGTTGCAGAAGCCCGCTTTCAGGAGGTTGTCTTGAAGGAACGGCACCCTAGACTCGTGGAAAGCAGCAGTCTCGTGTCCAAGGTTCAACTGGAGATCGTCTCATGGACTGATTGCTTCAAGACTGGCTGTTGGCGTCGCACCCACGTCGGCATCGGGATCATGTTCTTCCAACAGTTCGTCGGAATCAATGCCCTCAGTTCGTTCTCATATTCCCGTATGGCACGTTCAATAATGCTAATTAGTGATAGTCTACTATTCGCCAACCTTGTTTGCAACGATGGGCCTTAATTTCAACATGCAACTCATCATGTCCGGAGTTGTCAACTGCGTTCAACTGGTCGGAGTTATTAGCAGTCTCTGGACGTTGGATCGATTTGGCAGGAGAAAAATCCTTCTTACTGGCAGCATCTGCATGTTCATCCCGCATCTGATCATCTCGATTTTTGTTGGCAAGTATTCGCACGACTGGCCTAGCTATATCCCCGAAGGCTGGACCTCTGTAGCCTTTCTCTTGGCCTACATGTTGGCTTTTGGATGTAGTTGGGGCCCAGTGCCTTGGGCAATGCCGTCTGAAGTATTTCCTTCATCTCTTAGAGCCAAAGGTGTTGCTCTCGCGACTTCACTGAGTAAGTACCATCTTCTCCGATCCTTCTGCCTCACAGGGCTAGGTTTAACTGGAAAAAAGGTTGGTTATGGAATTTCATCATCGGCCTCATTACTCCACCCCTCATTCAAGAGACCGGCTTCGGGGCTTACGTCTTCTTTGCCGTCTTTTGCCTGTTGTCTTTTGTATGGACCTACTTCTGCGTCCCAGAGACAAATGGCAAGACGCTTGAAGAGATGGACGAGGTCTTCCATGACCGTACGGGTATTGCTGATGTTGAGAGGAAGGCTAGAATTCTTGACGAGTTCCTTCGTGAGCAGCAACAAGGGCTTAAGTCTGGTTGAGACGTCCTCTCATAAGGGTAATTCAGTGACTGCGTCTGTGTTTTTGTCAACGTCGGTCATTTTCGTGAGATTCTTTTGGTCAGAGAGATCGCTTGATTCTTATTGGAAACGTCAAGATATCATGATGCTAGGTTTATAGTTCAGGCCAACGGAAGAACACCCATTTCCAAGCTTGCAACGCCAAAGTCCAGAGCATGCAGCAAGTACCGATCTTATGGCTCAGTTCCTGCCAAGGTGCGGGCTGCAACTATAACAAAGAACATATTGGCTGCAAGTAGCAAGATGTAGCAAGATGCCTTACTCGGGCTTCTTGGCATACACGGAGTATCTATCAGGAGCATTAGAATTATTTGATGGCACTGGGGCAGGGTAACTCACATAGGCCAGTACATATGGATGCCCAGGTTCTTAAAGTCCTTTCTGACTCCAGCCAACAGAAGCTGCAACTCTTCGACGCTCCAACCCAATCCACCTGCCTCTTTGGGCCTCGTAAAAATGGCAAGACTGAGGGGTTCAAGGGCCTGTACGCCGTTCTCATACGCCCACATGCCTATATGGAGGTTAGTGGCTAATACAAACAGCCGTCTCTCGATTACAGTCCAAGACTTACCGATTTGCTTATACTTGGGGTCTCTAGCCCAAGCGCTGCAGGGCCACTTTTCTTTAACCTCGACTATATCAACGAAGCCTGCATCCTTGAGCCAATCTTTGTAAAAAAGGGCAGTGTTTAGTGGATGGCCGCCGCCGGCAAATCCTTCTTGGAGTAGCACCGACCACTGATACGCAGGATGCTCTTCCTTGAGTGTTCCATCATCAGATTGGAGGGGATATATAATATCCATAAGCTCGAGAGTCCCACCAGGTTCCAAATTGCTATTGACAGCAGGTTAGCTGGTGACTCGATACTTGGGGGGACAAGCTGTTACTCGTAGCATTGCTTCAAGTATCTAGACCAGTTTCGGATTGAACCAGTCATGAAGCGTGAAAAGATGAAGTCGAACTTGCTACTAAAAGTCCATTCATCTTCAAGATCATCAACGTAAAAGTTGACGTTGGGCGGAACGCTATTTAGCAGGTCAGAAGGAACCGGCAGAATGGCACCGCGCTTTGACTCCTCTCCTAGGTAGCTTACAATGATGGTTGGATAGGGCTAAGATCAACGCCAGTTACCTAAAGCCTCACTTGTTAGGATGTTTTGCGTCTGATAACGCTTGTCTGATTCGCTTACTTGGCTTTCGGGATGCTCGTCGGCTAGACGGTTGTTAAAAGTCTGCTTAACATGTAGACTTGTATGGGTTTAGGGTCGTACCGTAATCAATGGACCAGATTCCAGTCCCGCAACCAGCATCAAGGACACGGTGGAAGGGCTTGTCAGCTGGAGCACAGTGAAGATTGCTATCGAACGTGAACAGCAGCAAGTTGTGCTGGAGATCTTTGCTAGGTTAGAGGCGCAAATTATGGAGCGGATTTAAGGAACAAGTACCTAGGCGTTCATTCTCGGTCTAGGAACGAGGGTGTTAGTGGGATCTGCCAAACAGCATTTTAGGCTAAGAATACACTGACCTCGTCATTCGGAAGAACGTAGACTAGTATCTAGTCAGTTACCCATACGATAGATGAAGAAGGGATCGCTACTCACCGCCGTCCTTATAAGCGTGATATGTCCTGCCATTTTCCTGCCGATAAGCAAGGATGCTAGACCCCATCGAGGTTGTGTCGCTGACGTTATCCTGCCAGAGTTAGATAGCCTGATTCATTGTGGTAAATGTGCTAATGAAAGCTCACCCCTCCAAATGCCGAGTCAGCATCGTCATCTTGGGCAGCGGCCTAGAAAGAATCATGAGAACCAAATCTTGTACAAGCCAAAGGACTCTCCAACATTTTCATCGACGGCAAGCGGGGCATTATTGCCCTGGACTGGTGGAGGACTTGTCCCCGCCGCCTGTTGTTCTGGACTCGCGCACATGCCCGTGGTTCGAAGGCGGTTCGTACAAGGTGTTGCGTCAGACTTTACGTTAGACAAAGAAATAGGTTAAAGGCGAATGTGGCGGGGGCACAGTGAGACTAAATCGCTCAGAACCTCTCGGGCGGCCCGTATTTACAGGTGGCATGCATAGTCGACCTCTAACAAGATGCACCGTCGGGTAAAGTAGAATGTTTGCTTTGAGGTACCCATCCTTAGAAAAGTGCATGCAAAGAACACGGTGTCTATCTGTGTGTCATGTCAGTTAGTTAAACTTTCAAGCCCTTGTACTGAGACAAGGTTGCATTACGTGTTGGCAGCGATGATCTATGCAGAAACAGGGATTGTACAGCTATACAGTGTCAACTGCACATGACGAACGTTATTATGTGCTCAAATATAGGATATTAACTGAGCAAAAAGGGTATTTATTAAAGTTTGCTTCTTAACTATAGAAACAAGAAACGAATATTAATCTACTTTCTTTCCTAATTCGTGCAAGCAGCAGCACCCTTGCTTGTCGATGTCACCCACTTGGTCGTCGTCGCCTTCACCGTCGATGTCGTGGTCTTGGAGACCGTGCTCCTCAAGGTCACCGTGCTTGATGGGGTCAGGGTAGTCTTGGTAGTAGACCAGCTCGTGACTGTCTCGACAGGAAGCGTAATGGTGGACGTCTTCTTGGCGGTGCTTGTGGTTGTGGTCTTGACAGTTCCTGTCGCAAGCGTGGTGGTCGCCGTCTTGTAGGCGGTCACGGTCTTGGCGGGCAGGGTAGTGGTCTTCTTGACGGTGACGACGGAGGTGGAATCTGTCACAACTGTCGTGGTGGAAGCTTTGAGAGTCGTGGTCTTTCCAGTCGTCTTGGTCGTAAGAACCGTGGTGGTCGAGCTAGATCCCGGGATCGTAACTGTGGTGTACTTGGTGGCCACAGAGGTGGTGGTCTCCGAGACGGTGACAGGCTTGAGTGTTGAGGTCTTGCCTGTTGTCTTGGTCGTGATGCTCAGTGTCGTGGTGGTGCTTCCAGGGACAGTCGCAGTCGACGTTTTGACATTAGTCGTGTAGGTCGAAACAACCGTGGACGTAACTGTAACAAGACCAGCAGCGCGGACTTGAAGCTCGATGAAGTCGCGGTGTGTAAGACCGGCAGCAAGATCGATGGCCGGGTTGCCATAGACGACGGCGGCTCTAGGCTTGATCGTTGCCACAGCCACAAGGCCATCCAGATCACGACGCTTGTTGGTCGGGATACAAGTGATGGTCGTCTTCTTAGTCGTGGTATCAGTTGAGGTAGTCACAACGGTCGAGTAGACGGTAGTCGCCTTCAACGAGGTGGTCGTGACTCCACTGGATCCAGATGTAACAGTCTTCGTGCTGGTAACAGTGACAGCCTTGGGGGTAGACGTCTTGGTGGCAAAAGTGGTGGTCAAGACAGTCTCCTTGGAGGTAACTGACTTGGGAGTCACAGTGACACCAGTTGTTGTCACAGTTGATGTCACAGCCTTGGCAGTAGTGGTGACCCAAGACGTGATGGTCGACTCAACGACGTTAGTTGAAGTCTTAGTGACATCGGCGGGGGTGATGGTGGTGCCAACGTCAACAGTCTTGGTCGACTTGGAGGTGATGAGCTCATCAGCCTCGGTTGTCTTGGAAGTCTGAGTGATCGTTGTCTTCTCCACAGTTGTCTTGGTGGTGGGATCAGGTGTGATGGTGGTTCCGACATCGATGACAGAGGTAGACTTGCTGGTGACAGTCTTGTCAGAGGCTGTGACGGTGGCGAAGAGTGTCTGAGACGTGGTGACTGTCTGAGTGGTGTAGACAGTGGTGTAGCTTGACGTTCCAGTAGCAACAGCGCCTGCAACAAAGGGTGTGGCGGACACAAGGGTCGAGTTGATCCAGGCTGTGGCGGCGAAGAAAGTTCCCAACTCAAACTGAGCAGCATCCGTGCCAGACAATTGCGTAGCAAAAGAGGCACGCTTGCTGGTGGAAGCTCCAGCACCAGTGTTCTCATACTCTCCAAAGATGACGTTGCCGGTTCTGGGGTCAGCGTTCGTCCAGTCATCCCATCCAACAGCGGGGACACAAGATCCAAGGTCGGACTCGACGTAGGCGACACGAGCATACTGGTTCCATGGTCGGCCAAGGTAGATAGTTGAGTAGGAAGCACCGTTGGCAGGAGTGATTGTGCACTGATCAAAGACGAAACCAGCGGGTGTGGTGGTATCCGTTCTCTTGTGGGCAGTCAAGGCGATACCGTTTCGGTTGGGCGAAATGGTAGACTTGAGGAAGTAACCAGCTCCAGAACCCCAGATCATGTCGATGTTACCCTCAAAGTACGAGTTGTAGGCAAAGAAGAAACCGTTGATGAGGAGAGCATCCTGGTTGCCGTAGACCTGGCAGCCATAGAGCGAGGCATACTTGCTGCTCTTGACACCAAAGCCAAGACTGGCGTAGCTAAGAAAAAGTCAGTCGTTAATCTCAATGGGATGAGAAGAGTCACATACTTGCTGGTGGTACCAAAGGTGTTCTTGAAGTTGATGTTGACAGCCTGGAAGTAGTTACCAGTGGCGTAGAAGGTGGCAGAATCCGAGTTGGAGGCGTCAGCCTGAGTGTCAATGCCCTTGTCATAGGTGATGGTGACCTGGTTCTGGGAGTAGTCATCAGGCGCCTCGGAGTATCCAAGGAAGATGGTTGTTCCAGCTCTCGCGAGGACAATCTGCTCCTTGTAGGTACCAGGGTAGATGAAGACAGTGGGAGTGACCTTGCTAGAGGCAGGAAGAGCGTTGATGGCTTCCTGGATGGTGGCATAGGTAGTGACTCCGTCAATGGCATCCTTGGAGACGATGTAAGCGCCGGCAGGAGGAGTTGTGCCACTGTACTCAGTAGTACCAGGAGTAGGCGTAACAACTGCGCTGGGTTGAGGCGTGGTGATCGAATCCCAGAAAGTCTTGTCGATCCAATCAGTGCTGTCCATGACGGATGTGAGGGAGTACGAGTCGCTGGTCAGAAGTGTGGCATATCCAAAGCCCTCTCGAGCAGCTGTGTTCTTCTCCCAGCTACCAGGACCCTCGTTGGCATACTCAGCAAAGGTGATGTGATCAGTTCGAGGATCAGTGGTAGACCAGATCTTCCAACCAGCAGGCTGAATGATGCTGTCCAGATAACTGTTCTTGATCACCACCAAGGCATACGCAGAGTAAGGTCGTCCAAGGTAGACCTGTCCCTGAAGATCCACAGTCGCTGAAGCAGCTTCAGTGAAGAGACACTGGTCGAAGATGTAACCTCCGATGGCCGCGTCGCTCTTTCGGCTCTGGGCAGTGATGGCAGACTTGGCTCGCTTGGCAGCAAGAGTACATCCCTTGAAGTAAGCCTTGCTGTAACCCCAGATAAAGTCAATGGCACCCTCAATGTAGCAACTCTCGTAGTACTGGTAACCATCGGTAGCGCCGGTGAGAAGAGTATCTTGCCAACCGATGAAAGAGCAAGCGTAGAAACCAATCTTGTTGCCGTAGACACTGGCGGCCAAAGCGACGTAGCTAGCAGTGGAGCCGTCCAGGTTCTCCGTGTTGATGAACTTGACGTTGTAGAAGGCAATCTTGGTGCTTGCAGTGGCAATGGTGGCGGTGTCAGCGTTGCTTCGGCCAGCAGGAATGGTGCCCGCAACAGAGAGACCCTTGGCTTGAGTGATGGTGACTTGGTTGCTGCTGTAGGTCTTACCAGGCTCGGTCTCAGTGTATCCGATGATGGTGACAGGGCCAGGTCGGTTGATGGAGGGAACTTGTTCCTCATAAGTACCGGGGTAAATGAAGATGACTTGCTCAGTTGAGTCCTTGGGAAGGCTAGCCAGAGCATCGGTGACGCTTGAGTAAGAATCCGTCTTCTCTCCATTCACCGAGACGAGAACAGCACCCTTAGGAGGAGTAGTGCCATCGGTGAGATGGAAGGGGAATGCGGATGCCGTCTCAGTAGGGGTCGTGGTCGACGATGAAGTCGAGTCACCAATGGTATAGCTGGGGGCGTAGTTGTACGCCTTCATGTCGAGCCAGCTAGTGCTACCAATGAAAGAACCCAGAGCATAGGGTGCAACCTCAGCCTCAGTGAGCTCCTTTGCAAAGCTTGCACGAGACGAAGTCCAGTTTCCGGGACCAGTGTTGTTGAACTCGCCAAAGAGAACGTCCGAAGTCTGAGGAGTGCTCGAAGACCACACGGCCCAACCAGCAGCGGAAATGTGCTTGTCAAGGTACGAGTTCTTGTAGACGACAAGCGCATACTGCGACCAGGGACGACCAAGAGAAGTTGATCCAAAAGAGGAGCCATAGCTGTCAGTGTAGGTGACCAAGCAAGTATCAAAAATGAACCCACCAGCCCAGGTTGAGGTCTTGCGGTTCTGAGCAGTGATGTAGGCGTTGGGTGTGTTGGAAGCAATGTAGCACTGATGGAAGTAGGCCTTGCTGTAACCCCAGATGAAATCGACACTACCCTCGATGTAACTGTTGCTGAAAACCTGCACACCTTGGTTCACAAGAAGAGTGTCCTGGAAACCCTTGAATGCGCAACCATAGGCCGCCATGTTGGTGCCAAAGAAGTCACCAGCCAGAGCCGCCGTGCTGCTTGTCTGGGGGTAGGTGTTGGTGAAGTTGAGGTTGTACAGCGAGAGTCCTGCGTTCACTGTGTTCTTCCAGAAGATGACGGGAGTCTCCTCGTTCCTTGAGGCACTGGTCGAGTAACCTAGCTTGAACCAGATAAGAACCTTGTTCTGGGTGAAATCGTTCTCATAGCTGGTCTCACCACGGAGAGTGATGTGGCCGCTAGTGCGTGTGAGAGTCAACTGCTCGTTGTAAGATCCAGCCTTGATGTAGATGGTGTAATCTTCACCGTCATTGGGGATAGCAGCAACGGCAGAGGCGACAGTGGAGAATTCACTTCCCGTTGGCGAAGGGGCAACGGTCAAGGTATTTCCAGCGATGGAAGCGCTAGAGGTGCTGGAAGCGGTCTCGGAAGCAGAAGTGGCAGCAGAAGTGGTGGTAGTGGAAACATCATCAGATCCATAGACAGACTTGGGCCAGCCAGCAAAAGGCGCGATAGCATCCTTGTCAAGCCAAGAGTCATCTCCGAGAATGCCGGCGACGTTGTAAGAGGATGTGTCAGAAGTGATAGTGACAGCTGAAGCACGGGCTGAGGAGTCATATCCAGCTCCTGTGTTGTTTCCCTCAACGAAAGAGCCGGTGAAGGTGGAAGGAGAAGAAATCTTCCATCCAGCAGATGCAATGTGACCATCGAGGTACGAGTTGACAAAGGCAACATTGGCCTTGGTACTGTAGTCTCGGCCCAGGTAAGTAGATCCTTCGGGGACTGAGCTATCAGAAGGCACGACGGCACAGAGATCAAAGACCAGACGAGATCCGCCGTAAGAGCTTTGGAACTTGTGGGCCGCAATGGTCTGGCCGGTAGTCGTTCCCTTGGTCACAATGACCGAGTTGTAGATGTAACCAGCGCCCTGTCCCCAGACAAAGTCTGTCGTTCCCTCAATGCGAGAGTGACTGAGGAAGAAGTTGCCATAATCGAAGTACAGAGTTCCTTGAGACGAGGCGATGTTGCAGCCGTAGAATCCCACCTTGGTACCCTTGGCGTAGACAGCCAGAGCAACGTAGTTGGTGGCGGCATCAAACGAGTTCTCAAAGTTGATGTTGTAGAAAGACACAAGCTTGGCCTCGTACTTGTTGGCAGAGAAGGTAGCAGTTCCAGAGGAACCACCGGCGCTTGAAAGAACACCGTTCTTTGCAGAGATGGTGACGCGGTTGTTCTTGGATGAAGAGCCATCGGTGCTCTGACCACGGATGATGGTCGCGCCAGTGCGAGAGATGGCAACCTTCTCGTTGTAGGTGCCAGCCAGAACGTAGATGTACTGGGTGGTGGAATCGCTAGGAAGAGCAGCCACAGCTGAGGCGATGCTGTTGTAAGACGCACACTTGTTGCCTTCGGGGCCAACAACCACAGCCGTGCTTGGCACAGACGAGGGCAGGGCACACGCGGAAGACGAAGTTGTAGCGGCAGCTGATGAAGTCTCAGTGGTTGAAGTCTCGTGGGTCTCGGAAGTGGAGGTTGTAGCGGCCTCGGATGACTCAGTAGTAGACTCGGCAGTTGTTGAGGTTGACTCAGCAGCAGTCGTCGAGGTCGTCTCAATGCTGGTGGACGAAGTCGTCTCCGCTGATGAAGCATCCTTAGCATTGCTGGCCTTAATGGCAGCCAGAACACCAGAGTCGATCCAGTCAGTGTTGGAGACAGCAACCGAAGGGTTGACGTTCTTGAAGAAGGTGGAGATGTCATAAGGCGCAAGCTCGTCAACCTTGGTCACCCAAGAGATGTACTTCTCCCGATCAGTAACATGGTTCGGGTAGCTACCATCGCCGGTAGTTCCGAACTCAATGTACTTGTTGGCGGCTGACTGGGTCTTGGAATCGACGTAGACACCAGTGGCAGCCAAGAAACCAGCAAGGCTAGTGTCTCGGTAAACAGCAACCGAACCGTCTCCGTTGCCCGCAGCCAAGTAGACCTTGGTGTTGGTAAGTCCGCTCTTCTGGATGACGCTGGACGTATCGAAGACAATGGTAGAGTTGTACATGGTGGTGCCGACCAAGCCACCCTTGTTGTACACCAGAATACCATTGCTCTTGGTGGCCGTGATGGTTGATCCATAGATGTAGAGAGACGGGGTGTTGTAGATGACCTTGTCCTGAGCCTCGATGTACGAGTCGGCCACGATGGCGGATGACGTGCTACCCGTGATAGCGGCAATGCCAGCAGCGACGAACTGACAGCCGTAGAAAGCGTTCTTGGAGCCGCGAAGGAACACCGCTCCTCCGGTACCCGCAGCCTGCGAGTTGGAGAACTTGATGTTCTTCCAAGTTGTACCGGCGCTGTTGGCTATCGTAAAGTTCAAGGCCGCCTTGGCACCGCCGCCATTCTCAATAACGACGCTGTTGGCTGTGTAGTCACGCTTCTTGGAAACCTCTCCAATAACAGTGACAGTAGGGGTAGCAGCAATCACCACGTTCTCGGTGTAGGTACCGGCGAGGACGGTGACAGTGGGGTAGCCACTCGCTTGGGCAGTCTTGATGGCCTCATTGATGGCGGTGAAGTCTCCGCTTCCGTCGGCAGCGACTGTGAGCACTAAATGGGAGTCAGTCGATGTAGAGGCAACACTCTCTGAAGTTGTTTGACCAGAAGATGTAGGGAAAGTGGATGTGGTAGAGAGGAAGTCCGTTGACGATGACGTCTCCGACTGAGTTGACTCTGTGCTAGACGACACAAGAGATTCTGTTGAGCTAGTCTCAGAGGCTGATTCCGTGGAGCTGGTGGCACTGGATGACTCCTGGGTGGTGGTGGTGGTCCAGATTGAAGAAGATTGATCCGTAGTGGAGCCAGTTGAGAGGGTTTCCGACTGAGACGAGGTTGTGGAACCAGTTTCAGTGGTCAGGGCAGTGCTGCTCTCCTCAGAGGCTGATCCTGAAGTCGTGGATGCGGTGGCATCAGTTGTTTCAGTCGAAGTTTGAGCGGTTGTAGTCCAGCTTGAAGCAGTATCAACACTAGACTCTGTCGAGGCCGAGATAGAAGAGGTCACAGCTTCAGTCGAGGTAGTTGAGGATGGCAATTCGAACGAGGATGTCTGACTGCTAGTTGGCTCCGTCGAAGTGGTGTCGCCAAGAGTAGATGATGTATCAGAAGATTGGGTGCTTTGCGTAGTGGACTGGTCGACATCCGACGATTGAGTCGTGGTGGATGCGACTGTCGATTGAGTCTGTTGAGTGTCCGAGGAGACAGTCGAGGTAGCCGTAGTGAATGACGAATCAGAGGATGAGGGCCTGTTCGCTGGCCTACATGCCCTGTTGAGGGCAGTGGAGGACGATGTAACAGTATCGACCTCTCGCTTCTCGACCCGATCGGACGGGTCGTCACGTGGCCAATGAGGTGCATCCGCCTCCCGGGGGAACAGATTGGTATCAACAAAGGGGAGGGTGTCAGGGGCAAGATGATTATCCAAAGGAGTGTCAAGAACGAATGTAGGGGAAGTGAAACGAGCGGAATGGCTGGACGAAGAGTGAACGAAATCAGGAACAACTGAACCTTCTTTTGCAAGGCCGCTCCCGCAGAGCAGCGGGAGCAGTAGCCAAGACAGTCTGGCCATGGTTTGCCGAGGGTCAGTAACCTGACGTTGTTCGTGTTGATTCGATCCAACACGAAAAAAAGAGAAACAGAAAGCAACAGCGGCGTAGACAATGAGATGACCCACGGGTAATTGGGGGAGATAATGATCATCTATTATCCTGAAAGCTTACGAATCTGCCCATGCATCACGCCTACCCCCAAAGTTCAGCTCTCCACCTGAACTGTCGCCTCTGACGTTCGAGATCTCGGTTCTCCCGGTGAGAGTGTATAAGGCTTCTCTCCCCATTGTACAAAAAAAGGGAAGCGACGACAGCTAAGAAGTAAACTATCGATTTCACCAACCCCGCCTGAAAGTTCTCGCACAGGGGACGGGCGAATGAGACATGGGACGAACCGAGTCAACAACGGACCTGAGAGCCGAATGTGCCAAGTCTCGGCCGTAAAAACTGCTAGTCCCGGGAAAATCTGGCCAGGCGTTGACGGCGCGGCGTTGGATTCCAGATTGGGTGTAGGCTTGATTGACTAGAAGCTGAACGCCATCACCAGAATGGTTCTATTCTATGGGCTGGGGCCAATGAAATCTCACAGATGACGACGACTTTGAGATAGCGGTTGCAAGCCTAACGGCCGCGGCGTCATGATAAGGCTCCTGAGTTCGGATACACTACCGTGACAGAGTGCCGGGACGCGGTCCAGCCCCTGGAGGCCGCAGACTTTTTCAGATCCAGGCTCTTTCTTTGCAGCACGCGTGACGATATTCGGTCAAAGCGAGATCTAGAACTATGCTGCAGAGCACTTTGAACAGTCTGATGGTATCAGCTGGCAGCTGGTGAGGAAAAAGACTCTGCCGACGCTCGACAGGGGCTTCACGCCGGCGACATCGGCAGAGAAAATGGCGACTACCCATGGCGCTTTAGACTTATTGTGGCACTTGACTGACACGTGGTCGTGGTCGTGGCGTCTCAATAGTCCGATGTTGGATTGGCTCGGGATCTTCCGTTTGATTGAGTCAAGATGCTGTAACTGAAAGAGGTAAGTGTTTCGGGCGAACCCCTGACTTTAAAGCGTGCCTCAATTGGTGGGATTTGATTCAGCCACCAATCATGGGGTGCCTTAACCGCGATGTGGGAGAACGACTGGTCTGTGTCAATGGACATGGAGAAATTTCGGCAGCGTGAACAACCCAAGGCGTACGATGGCCATTTGAAAGATTTGCAGAAGTCACCCGGTGGAATCAGCGCGCGGCTCCGGCATCGCCAAGAGTCTGGAACAGATTGATCATCCATTACCGAACAGCTGGGCTGGTCAAGCTTTTCATATGCATGCATGGACCACATTTGATCGTCGACAAGAATGGCAATCCTTTCGTGCCTTGCTTATCAGTCGATAGCTACCCTGAATATGGCACTTGTTGTGGGGATGGAGGTGTGCCCTTGTTGCCCAAGCTTGGTTGCAGAGTCGGCTGAATGGAAATATGAAAGAAACCGACTATTACATATCACCATCTGTAACGAATACTCCTCCTTCCACTAGTTCTACTAGTGCGTACTGTTATTTTTTCTCTCCTAAACCCCTTAATGATCTTCTCTAAAGTCCTGGTTGATCCTTTTCTCGTGTCGTTCGTTAAGCCCGATCTATCTTGTGAGGTTCAGTCCGGTGATAAACATGCACTTTAAGGACTATGTTAGATCTATTAGAGGCGGAGAGCAGGCATGCTCTCTGAAAGTTGGTGTTGGAGAATAGCCAGATTGTACAAACGCTGGTAGGCGGATGTTGTCGAAATCTAGCAATGGTTGTGGCTATTAAATTCTCCTTGGTCGGATAGACTGAAGATGGGGGGAGGAAACGATGCTAAACCACATGGGCACAAAAAGAATGGAGGAGAGCAAAATAGAGTTTAATAGCGAATTCGCCATCTCATGCGAGCGTTGTTTGAGCAAAATTGCCAGACCCCATTCTTGCGTGATGGGGTAGGCTCCTCTCGAAAAGAGTCGAGATCATGACGAGAGAGCAAGCTGGATAGTAGGAGTGCTAAAAAAAAGCTCACTGTGGTTACTGGGATAAGATGCTAGGATGTGCTGACAATGTGTTTTTTGTGATAGTTGAAGCCTGGCCCTCGATGCGATAACTGAGCCTAAAGATCCGAGGACAGACTAGAGTCAGGCTAGAGGAGCATTTGGGCCTAGCTCAAAGGCCTTGGCATCGCCCAAAGTCACACCAGGGTAAAGGTTGAATGCTGGTCAGACTTGAAAAGTAATAAAATATGTCTATGGCGGTGGTGCTGTGACGATGCTTAAGAGTAAAGTGTCAACATGGGTTACCATCTAGGCCATGGCATTAAATAACCAACAATACTAGCGAAGAAACATTGAGATTTACTCAATGAAGCCATATTTTATTCTTTCACTTTCTCAACTCTATTCAAACATGCGTCGAGTCTCGATCACCACGAAAGCTGAAGGCCCATTGTTAAGGGTTGCTTAGTATAGGGTAAGCGGAAGCCCCTCCGCGGGAACCGCGGAACAGCCAACGTGTAAGCAATATGCAAGATAGATGCAGAATGGGCAATGCAATGACGAGTTCTGAGGCTAGATTCATCATTCATAGAAGGTCCTTCATAATCTTTTCCTTGGTTGTCTGAAGACTTCAAGATGGGCCCTGACTATTGTGGTCCAGTCACGTGCTGATCTGCCCTCATAATGATCACGTGAGTTGGCGTCAGAAACGCTCCTGGATCCACCTTTTCGTCATCGAGCTTGACACGACGCATGTCTGCGGCACACCACACCTCGATGCCATTGTCAGATTCGGATTGTTAGTCTTTATGTTTAGGCTGACCAGAGTCTTCCCGACAGGTTTCAACAGTACGCGTCGAACTTGGAGTTCCAAAAGAACCATCGCCACGCCACTTCGCGCTATCAAGATGAGTACCCTCGAGGATGACGAATTCGACTCTGGTGACGACCTCTTTGACGGTGTCACCGTGGAAGAGCTCGTACAAAAGCCAGCCGTGAAGCATGAAAGAGACCACTCAATAGGATCGGAACCTTTCAATCCTACGAAAAAGGCGCGATATGCCCCCGAAACCGCCGAGGACCAATCCAGGCTTCGTCTCGCTGAAAAGATCTTGGGTGAAAACTTTGGGCACAAATCTTTCAGACATGAACAGAAGGCGGCCATCAATAGAATATTGGCTGGCAAGAATGCTCTTGTCGTCTTTCCAACAGGTGCCGGCAAATCATTGTGCTATCAGGTGAGCTTGCCCATGACTCTTTTGAGTCTCGCCGGTCCACCCCTATCTATCTACTAAGCTACTTCCCGATAGATACCTGCAATTGCATTCCCAGAACTCGATCGCCAAACAAACGAGAGACACCTCAATGACTCAGGTATCAGCATCGTCGTTTCGCCCCTCATTGCCTTGATGAAGGACCAAGTCGACGCGCTCAAAAAGAAGGGCATTGCGGCAGAGTGTATCGACTCTACCAAGACTCGAGAGGAACTACAAGAGATCAACGCTTCCCTTCGCGAGGGAAAGCTTCGCCTGTTATACTGTGCCCCGGAGCGACTGAACAACGAAGGATTTGTCGAGATGATGAAGCGCGTTAAGGGCGGCGTCCGTCTCATTGGCGTGGATGAAGCCCATTGTATCTCAGAGGTGTGTTTTCCTGTCCCAGCAATACTGATCATAATAGCTAACAGATCCCCAGTGGGGACATTCTTTCCGTCCAGACTATTTGAAAGGTTGGAGTCTTGCCTGCCCGCTGGCCACCTGGAAACTGACACCGTCCAGTTGCTCGATTTGTCAAGGAGATCCATGCCGAGCGGGTTATTTGCCTGACTGCGACAGCCACGCCTCCTGTTGTTGATGATATCTGCGAAGCATTCGACATTTCCAAGGAGGGAGTATATATGACGTCCATGTACCGTCCAAAGTAAGTGCCGCGACCAAGAGATCTCGAGATTCAGCAACTGACCCTCCAGTCTCATTCTGGAGGCCAAGGCCATGGCAACGAAGCAGGACAAATACGAGCCTCTTTTTGAGTTTTTGAGAACCCACTCAGGCTCTACTCTCATCTATGTCACCGTTCAGAGGGTTGTACAATCCTACCCCGTGCCTTTTCATTTACTGACAACCCATCCAGCAAGCAGAATCGTTGGCTCATGAACTTACCAAGAGCGGATTCCCCTCTCACTTCTTCCATGCTGGCATGAAGGTAGACGAAAAGAAGAAGATTCAGGACGAGTTTATGTCTTCGAAAATCCGAATTGTGAGTTTGAACATACTCCTGACATTGTTTTCTCAATCTCACACAGTCTAGGTGGTTGCGACAATTGCCTTTGGCATGGGAATCGACAAGTCAGGTTGGTTCATTATTGCACTTCCTAAGAACCCGACTAACGGCTGAAGACATTCGAAACATTGTCCACTGGGATATCCCCAACACCGTCGAAGAATACTGTCAACAAGTTGGCCGAGCCGGCCGTGATGGAGAACAGAGCCACTGCGTGCTCTATCTTTGCCCCGAAGACTTTTACATCAAAGAAACGTTTGCGCGAGGAGACTTGCCTTCCCGAAACTCTTTGCACAAACTTCTCACGGATATCTTTGATACCGAGGTTGTTTCTAAGCCTATAGGCGACACGTTCAAAGCAAGCCATTACCACCAAGCGCAAGAATTCGACATTCGTCAGAGCCCCTTGAGCGTCATTTATGCCACGCTGGAACTGAGATTCAATCTCATCCGGGCAGTTACACCGGAGTACAGCTCGTACAAGTTTGAAGCGACACCTAGTTACTTTCCCCGTCTGAAGAACGATAAGTCTCCCGAAGCCAAAGCTATACTCGACAAAGCAAAAAAGGCGAAGAAATTTCACACCATTGACCCATCTGAAGCGGCTTCACTCACAGGAACATCTCGTATGCAAATTGTCAAAATTCTCAACGATCTCAACGACTCTGGCGCCACCATACTCACTGTGGGCGGAGTGGAACAAAGGTACAAAATCCTGAAGGAGCTCCCAAGTATTGATGCCGAGATCGATGCTCTGACGGACGAGGTGTACGCAAGTCTACAGTTGCGTGAAAAGCAAGCACTGGAAAGAATCCAGCAGGTGATCAAATTCATCACGGGGAAAAAGTGCTTTGGTCTTTCGATTGCTGAGCATTTCGGGATGAGTCTCCCTGATGGCAAGAAGAAGTGCGGACACTGCACAATCTGTCTCAGCGGCAAGGCCATAGAATTACCACCATCGCCACCCAAGACTTTGAACCGAACAGCAATTCGAGAAGTGCTCAATGCGACTGACGTCCGAGACGACGCGCGATTCCTTGCGAGAGTTGCTTTTGGCATCAAGAGCCCACGGGTGACCAAATTGAAGTTGGACAGGAACCATGTGTTTTCGTCAATGGCCGATTCTAATTTCGAGGTACGTTGAAAAGCCACGAATGCTGTGACATTTACTAAGCGTGCGACACAGATGATTCTGAAGGAGTTCGAAAAGGCGTGTGATAAGTGATGTGAGACTGCTGCCTATCTTGTTTGCTGCACATGGCGCACAATAGCACCAGATAGTCTCGACGACTATCGTTTTTTTAGGGATTGTCTGGAGGGTTACCAAATGCGGCGAATGCGAGCGCTATGTACTGTTTGCTGTTCTAGCTGATGTGATATCGAGAATGTCATATTGGGAAATAGAGTGAGACGGCACAGTTGACCGGGGGGTGTCATGTCACGGAGAATTAATGGCTTAAACTAGCGGCTTATGGCTTTGTCTCTCAAAATTTGGGGTTTGAGCTAGGTATTAAAAAATGGTTTGCATGACAAACGAACGAACGACAAGGATTGCCGTTGAAGCCGAAGCCGAGGGGGCGGAAATGAGATTGAAGTGAATCAGGCAATGAATGACGACGCATTGACAAAAAAGCTTACCGCCTGCTTACTACGACGGACACGGACAAGGGCAAAGTCCCGTTTTCTCGGGGCCGTTTCCTGTCAGATCTGCCTGGCGTGGTTCTGGATTGGGGGGGCAATTGCCCCAGTTGAGAAGCTATTTCCAAGGTTTAGTGAGCTTTCGGGAACGAGGAAGCCGTGTCGTGCTCGTAATTCGGTTGCTGGGTGCGTCTTCCGATGTCTCGGGTTGATGCCCGACAAGGAAGTGATGCATCACATGAAGGGTCAATAGTTCTCAGGCAATTCAAGACGTGTCGACTTTTTCAGCTTGAGAAGAAAAGAGTTTCAACACTGCCTGCTCGTCACAGCTGATTGAGAGGTTGGCTGGCAGACGATGAATGCGCTGTTAAAAGTCGTGCCACCTGGACATGCGTGAATGTGGCCACCTGCGACAAGGCTTTTCCGGGGGCGACGGCAGATCCATAGCGCCTTTGGGCCGTGACAGGCTGTTTTTGCAGTCGAGTGTGGCTTGCGCAAGGAGATGGAGGTGACAGGACGTTTTGTACACAGTGTTGAAGACGGAGTTGGCCTCGGACCGGATTCCAAGGACTTGAAGAGTCCTTTTGTTTCGGCTGCTGAATGTCTTGACGTCAACTCGGTTTGACCCTTTTAAACGGTTGTAGGATCGAATGGACGATGGATGCTGACATTCCTTCCTTGGTCAAAGATGGAAAAGAGCGCGTGCTTTTTTTTTTTTGTCTGACCTGGTTCCGTCATTGCGTGGGTCATGCAAAAGAACAGGAGACGGCAAGCCACAGGAGACGGTACAGGGAGAAGAGATGCACTTTTCCGGGGTACGTAGGGACGTCGTTTCTTTTGGTCGCCACGAGCGGTCGCAACAAAAAGCCACAAGAAGACAAACCGAGAGCGAGCTCAGTCATCAAGTAGTGATGAATAAATCTGACTGTGTTGTTTTGTGCTGTGCAAGACAACCGAAGGACCCGAGAATTGTCTCGCTTCTTCTTCTCCCTTCTATTTTGGACTGGCATTGCCAGCTGGCGTGGGGTAGACAATGGAAGTCAACTGTATTTGTACGGAGTCAAGGTGGAGTGTGTAGCCCTGACCGCCGATCACATCTACCTCAAACGTCGCGGGCCTCGCAGGGAAAACGGTCACTGACGTAAACACGTCACAGCGGGACGAGGCAGGGGTGCACAGTGCTTGGCCCTGAATTATTGGGTCTGCCTGTGCGTGCCATTAACAGGGCCCCTGCCGTAGCATGATGGGCCATGGGATCGCTAAAACAAGTGGATGCTTGCAGCGGTAGTTGCGCGATACGAGGCTTTGTCACACAACCAAGGACCCAACAGCAGACCTACCCTTGCTAAAAATAGTCATTTCGTTCTATTTTCTTGATGCCTTCTGTACAGTACAGTGTGCTTTTTTTGCTGACTTGGAAGGAATCTACATGATCTTTGTAACTACGTGCTCAGCCTGACTCCGACGTCAGTATCGGTTGACCCGGGCCAACCAGATTTTGTAGAAGCACCTTTTGGTGGGGATGTACGTTACGCGGCAGGGTAGATCATTGACAATAAGGATCAGGATCCCCAGTGTTTTTTTTTACTCTTTCTCAGACAGACTCTTCTTTTTCGATTGAACAGAAAATTTCTTGTTTTTTCTTTGTATGTGTCTGTTTGTTACGTACTACCGTGTCCTCTCGTTTCAGCAATTTGCTCCAGGGGGATCAAGATAATTCCCATCTTTCCATCATCGTCGTTCGCTTTTTTTTTTTACTCTTTCCCACTTCCCGAAGCTCCCGGTAAACACCGTCATCGCATGCTATCAAGCTAAGCTACTTTTGACGGACTGACGGGGTCAAACCAACGTCCATCATGGTCTATAACGAGCACGGCCAGCAAAATTATGATGCCCCGCGGGAGATGCAGGATCTCCCAGCGGGACAGGCTGTGAGTTTTTGAAGCAGAATAATAAATTTATGAGGCCATTCACATTGACTTTGCTCTTTAGTACCATTTTGGTGGTCCGCCGCCCGAAGAACCCGGCGATCCTACCCGTCAGCCACTACAGCCCTTACACGACCCATACTCGCCCGTATACGACCAGTTTACACCTCCCGGTACCCATCATGGCGTGAACCCAGCTTCAACAACCGACTTTGGCAACCTTACACCACCACCAGGTATCAACAATCCTGTACCTGGGGAAAACGACTCTTCTCGAGATCTCCTCCATGATCCATACGGCCACGGCGGCTTTGGCGGATACGGCCATGATCCCAATCACCCGGTGTCTCCAGACTTGGAATATGACGTCGAGGCTTCGAGGTTGGCAGAGTCGAGACTCTCGGTCATTCGAAGAGCTGCCACCATGCAGTCCTTTGACCAGAATGAAACCCTCTCGGTGCCGGGCTTTGTACAAGGACGTCCAGACTCGGCGTACCACGATCCAGAGGAGAGTTGGATGGAGCGACAGCAACAACAACCCCTCACCCGCGGCCTCACCCGATCTCGAACCCGTAAAGTCAAGCTCGTCCAAGGTTCAGTCCTGAGCATCGACTACCCCGTCCCCAGCGCCATCAAAAACGCCATCGAGCCGCGATACAGAGATGCTCCCGGAAGCGTAGAGGAGGAATTCACAAAGATGCGCTACACGGCCGCCACGTGCGATCCCAACGATTTCACCCTGCGCAACGGCTTCAACCTCCGCCCGCGCATGTACAACCGCCACACGGAGCTGTTGATCGCCATCACGTATTACAACGAAGACAAGGTTCTTCTTGCGCGCACGCTACACGGGACGATGCAAAACATCCGAGACATTGTGAATCTCAAGCGCTCCAAGTTCTGGAACAAGGGAGGTCCCGCGTGGCAAAAGATTGTCGTCTGTCTCGTCTTTGACGGTATCGACAAGGTCGATAAAAACGTCTTTGACGTGCTGGCAACGGTCGGCATCTATCAAGACGGCGTCATCAAAAAGGATGTCAACGGAAAAGAAACAGTTGCTCACATCTTCGAGTACACGAGTCAAATCTCAGTCACGCCAGATCAACAACTCGTCCGACCATCACACGACAAGCCTCATCGTAACCTCCCGCCCGTGCAATTCATCTTTTGTCTTAAGCAAAAGAACAGCAAAAAGATTAATTCGCATCGATGGTTGTTCAACGCGTTCGGTCGTATTTTGAACCCAGAAGTTGCTATCCTCATCGACGCTGGAACGAAACCCGGTCCGAGAGCTTTGCTGTCTCTATGGGAAGCCTTTTACAACGATCGCGACCTTGGCGGAGCTTGTGGAGAGATTCACGCCATGTTGGGTAAACGAGGCATCAACCTTCTGAACCCCCTCGTCGCTGTTCAGAATTTCGAGTACAAGATTTCCAACGTGCTCGATAAACCACTAGAAAGCGCCTTTGGCTACGTGAGTGTTCTTCCGGGTGCCTTTTCCGCCTACAGGTTCCGTGCCATCATGGGTCGACCACTGGAACAGTATTTCCACGGAGACCATACGCTTTCCAAGCAACTCGGCAAGAAGGGAATCGACGGTATGAACATTTTCAAGAAAAACATGTTCCTTGCCGAGGACAGAATTCTCTGCTTCGAATTGGTCGCCAAGGCGAGTCAGAAGTGGCATCTCAACTACGTCAAGGCGTCCAAGGGCGAGACAGACGTGCCAGAAGGCGCAGCTGAATTTATCTCCCAACGACGAAGATGGCTGAATGGATCTTTTGCTGCATCTCTCTATTCTCTGATGCATTTTGGTCGACTGTATCGATCTGGTCACAGCATCGTCCGACTCTTTTTCCTGCACATTCAACTCTTGTACAACTTTTTCAACGTCTTGTTCAGTTGGTTTTCCTTGGCTGCGTATTATCTAACGACAACCATCATCATGAAGCTGGTCGGCACGCCTCAGGTTCTTTCAGGCTACCACGGATGGCCGTTCGGTGATACAGCAACGCCCATTGTCAACGTCTTGATCAAGTACATCTACGTCGCTTTCCTAGTTCTGCAATTCGTCCTTGCCCTTGGAAACAGACCCAAGGGATCCAAGTACAGCTACATTGCATCTTTCATGGTTTTCGGTCTCATCCAGCTATATCTCCTTGTGCTTACCGGTTATCTCGTCTACCGAGCTTTCACCACCACACCGATCGAGGAGCAGATTTCATTCGCATCCGGACAAGCCTTCTGGGATAGTTTCTTTGGCGGCGGTTCTGGTATTGCCGGTCTAATCGTCATCGCTCTCGTCACCATCTACGGTCTCAACTACATCGCCTCCTTCCTCTATCTCGACCCGTGGCACATGTTCCACTCGTTCCCCCAGTACATGATTCTCATGTCAACCTACATCAACATCCTGATGGTATACGCCTTCAACAACTGGCACGATGTCTCGTGGGGAACCAAGGGCTCTGATACAGCTGAAGCTCTTCCTTCCGCCAAGGTCATCAAGAATGAAAAGGAAGCCGTCGTTGAAGAAATCGAGCAGGAGCAGGAGGATATCGACAGCAAATTCGAAAAGACCGTTTGGCGAGCTCTGGCCCCCATGAGCGAAATGAACCAGGAAGAACCTGAAAAGAAGGACGTGGAAGATTCATACAAGTCCTTCCGAACTGGCCTGGTTATTCTTTGGTTGCTCTGCAACATTGTCCTTATCGTCTTTGTCACGACGGACGATTTCATCACCCTCGGTGTCTCTGTAAGCACCCCCAATGTCTTCCTCTCAAACAGCACTAACAACCACACAGAAAGCCGCCGACGTGCGAACACCCATGTACTTCCGATTCCTTCTCTACGCAACAGCTGTGCTGTCCATCATCCGCTTCGCCGGTTTCCTCTGGTACATTAGCCGAACCAGCATCATGTGCTGCATCGCGAGAAGATAGAGCAGCATATTGTTTACACCCATCAAACGTGTCTATGAACTATTTTCTTCTTCTTTCATTGGGGTAAAATTAGGGAAACTACATTGCACTAAGGAAATCCTTTTTTAATTGTTGATATTTGTTGTTGGATGCATTGGTCCTCCTCGCCGGGCTAATTGGCGTTGTTATTATTGTGAAGCCACTCTGTTCATGGTCGGAGCCGGAGGAGGAAGAAGGCAGGTCTTCCCTAGGAATGTGGTATTGTATTTGGCGTCGGACAATAGGTAGATTGTTGACCTGCGTGTTTAATTCTATTCGGTAATATGGTCTAGATACCATTTTCTGCATCTTGAACACTTTCTCGTTGTTATGGTTCGCAAGCGACGCGAAGAGACAGCAACACTAATCACACCTGATCAACGCGTCTTCTGGCCCATCAAGGGCCGGACTTCAACTATAACAAAGAACACATTCCTGATAAACAGATCTCTCATCTCGACGGATACAGTGGTAGCGTAATGACAGGATCAAAGACAGTGCTGTACATGCCACCATCACGACATAGATCTACCGTAGGTTCAAGCTCTGCCGAAAAACTCGTATAGAAAGGGACGGTAACGGGGCCAGCCGCGCAAAAGTTAAAAGTTAATGTTTTTCGTATATCTAGGGCTGACAGAGATGGTCCGGGATGAACTTCACGTCGGTGATGACTTCATTCTTTGCCAAAGCCTCTGTTATCACGAACAGTTGGTACCGACAGTTCAAGCTCACTTCGACTCAACAGCCGATGTACCCTACACGCCATATCTGCCCTGAAAGAATCAAAAGTACTCCCCCCTTTCTCATCTAGTTTGATTCATATCATCTTAATATTCAAGGCCTAATATCTACCGGGAAGCTCCGAACAGACGCAAGTTCGCGCAACCAAGACACAAGGCTCATCTCTAAACGAACAACTCCTGACACCAGTGTCTCAAGTTCAAGACGATCGACATGACAAATCCAACACCTATCAAACATAGCCTCCACTTCCTCCCCCCTGAAATCCCAGCCCTGTGAATCTACCCCAGATCCGCATTAGGAAATTATTCGGGCCAAGATCTAAAAGTAGTCGGCCATTTGTAATCGCGCTAATTTAGACAAAATTCCAAGTGCGAGATTATCGCTTACAAATGACCCCGCTACAGGGCGCGGTTTAAACACCCATGGGTTATATCATGGCTTCATCAGCCCATCTAAATATGGGTGTGCTGTCTCAGAGAATAGATGCAACTTTGAGATTGAAGCCAACATGACCAAGATCTTCCTGTAATCTTGATAATCTTTGTTCCCCCTGAGTTTAATCAAACTGATTCCTGAACAGGACTGGTGCCACTGGCTACATTGGCGGTGATGGCCTCCACACGCTGGTGAAGACGCATCCCGAGTACGAAATTACCGCGCTTGTTCGAAGCAAGGAGAAGGGTGACCTGGTTACCAACCAGTATCCCTCGGTTAAGTTGGTCTACGGCGATCTAGACGACTTTGAGCTTCTTGCCGAGCAAGTCTCCAAAGCGGATATTACCTGCCATTGGGCTAGTTGCGAGCATGAGGCAGCTGCCAAGGCTATAGCTGAGGGAATTTCACGCAAGGCTAAGGATGATGCAGGATTTGTCATTCACCTGTCTGGGGCCGATATTATCTGCTACCCTGACTTGAACGATGAGACTTATGGTATCAAGAGGGACAAGGTGTTTGACGACTGGGATGGCATTGGCGAGGTTACCTCGCCTCCTGAGAGCGCACCTCACAAAGAAGTCGATTTGGCTATTCTTGGTATTGGCAGCAAGACCGCGATCGTCTGCCCCCCTACCATCTACGGTCCTGGTCGAGGCCCCGGTAACCAGAGAAGCATTCAGGTTCCTGAGCTAGCGTTGTATAGCTTGAAGAGGGGTGCTGCTATCACTGTGCAAGGAGGAGAGAATATCTGGAACTCTGTGCATGTGCACGATTTATCCAAGTTGTGGCTGAAACTTGTTGAGGCTGCTGCCCAGGGTGGAGGCAAGGCTGACTGGGGATCCAAAGGATACTACTTTGTCGAGAATGGAGACTTCAGCTGGAAAGCCATTGCGGAAAAGATTGCCAAAGAGGCAAAGAAGCAGGGACTTTGGGAGAATGAGAAGGTGGAGAGTTTGAGTGTTGGGGACGCAGACAAGGTGTGGTCCTATGCTTCTTTCTTTTGGGGAACCAACTCTCGCAGTCGAGCTATCAGGGCTCGCAAGGTATTGGACTGGGAGCCGGTGGAGAAGGATATCTTTGATGATGTAGTTGCGGTTGTCAAGGCGGAGGCTGCTTCTTTGAAGATGGCTGAATAGGTAGCTTCAACGATAGATCGAGTCGAACACAATACATCTATCTATTCCGAGCTTCTTTTTAAAAAATGCCGCAAGCTCAATCAGACATATGATTCCGGGAAACTTGAACTCCAAGATATTGTTGGAACTCATCTCATCAAGTCGGCAACTGGAAAATAGCTGACACTAAGTGTGACTCGGCTCAATTGCTTTGTCTGACTCGGTTCTTGTATCCGTGACTCGGCCCAGTCCGCGTGGTCTAGTAAAAACGATCCGCGCCGCGTCGGTTCCAAAATCGGCCTTGGATCCCGGGAATATTTTGAAGGTTTCTAGAGGTTAGACAGCCAAGTTTAGCCAATCATTCCGACATATCGGCGTCAACCACCGACTTTCACTCAGGTCGCTATCTGGACGACAATGGCTCGGCATGTCGGAATGGGCAAGTCACCGCGTAAAGGATGTCTATATGATAACGAGAAGAAGTATTTTAATGGTCATGTTTTCTAAACTCTAATTCCTGATTATCAAGTTCAACTATCATTGCAATTGAGTCACTGTTACTCGTATTTGACAGACCTCTTTTAACACCAACATGCGAACTCTTCGATACATCTCCATCGTCGGCTGCCACGCCGAAGGTGAAGTCGGCGACGTCATTGTCGGCGGCGTGCGAGATGTTCCCGGCAAGACAATGTATGAGAAGCTCGTTCATTGCCGAGATAAAGAGGATTCACTACGCCAACTCGTTCTCAACGAACCACGAGGCCGATCATCCATGAACACAAACTTGCTTCTCCCCCCAACAGACCCAAGGGCAGATGCTGGCCTCTTGATCATGGAGAGCACCGAGTATGCTCATATGAGCGGATCCAACGCCATGTGCACAGCTACTGTCCTGTTGGAAACGGGCATGGTTCCCATGAAGGAGCCAGTGTCCGAGTTGGCACTCGATACAGCTGCAGGCCTGGTCACCGTCAAGGCACAATGTGACTCTGGCAAATGCAAGTCCGTCAGCGTCGAGAACGTCCCATCTTTTGTCGACACGCTCGACCTGCAAGTTGATGTGCCTGGACTGGGTGTTGTTTCTGTTGATATAGCTTGGGGTGGAATGTGGTACGCCTTCGTCAAGGCCTCTGATCTTGGCCTCAAGGTTGAGAGCGTCAATGGCGCAAAGCTGGTTGAACTTGGAGAACGAGTCAAGGACTACGTCAAGGCCAAGCACACTCCTATTCATCCCGAAAACGACGGCATTCGGGGAGTGACTGTCATTTCCATCACAGAGGATCTCAAGGACGAGGGAGATTGTAAAACCGCCATGAACACGGTCGTCGTCTCTCCAGGCCGCTTGGATAGAAGTCCTTGTGGGACAGGCACATGTGCAAGGATGGCAGTCCTGCATGCGCGAGGTCTCTTGAAGGTCGGGGAGATTTTTAAGCACAGGAGTATCATTGGTACCGAGTTCATCAGCCACATTCGAGGAACTACTCAAGTTGGGGGCCGACAGGCTGTGTTGCCAACCATTCAAGGAAGGGCGTGGATTTCAAGCTATAAGCAGATCGTGCTGGATCCTACTGACCCCTTCCCAGAGGGCTTCAGAGTGGGCGATCAGTGGCATGTGTCTGGTGGTGTATCTTAGAGTGCCCTAGCTAAGCTACAATCCTTGAGAAAAATCTATAGCTTCGCCTTCAATGCCTGCTTCTCCTCGGCCAACTTTCTCTTGCGTCTCCATCCTTCCAGTTTGGGAGCTACCATACCAGCCCAGATCTCCAACCATTTTGGATCGAAAGGAGGTAGTCTTCGGCCATTGGTGCCTTCGGCAGGCTCCCCAGCAATGTCCCTCAAGAAGTCGAGGTACTTATCGTAGTCGGGGGCAATGGAGTAATAATCCTTGCCCCCCTTCTTCTCGGCGACTCGTTTCCGCTCCCACTCGAGCTGCTCGGGAACTGATGGCAGTGGCTTGGCTCTTCCAGAAAGCGTTCTTGCGACGGCTACAGCTTGCCATTCGTATGCCCTGAATGTGAAGCCGCCTCCGAGCTAAAGGTGTGGTTAGCTGATGGAACAGGTCATGAGATAAGGGGGACATACCATTCCAACAAACGTTAGGGTCGGGTCTTCAATGTTCCACGTATGTTGGTAGACGCCAGGAAGTCGTCGGTAGGCATTCTTGACCCGAGATTGAACTTCCGGTAGGAATGGAAAACTGAAAGTATATCCCGTTCCGTAGATGATGTGGTCCACCTTGTCAAGCTGTGTGCCGTCTGTGAAGTGAACTATGCCAGTCTCGGGATCAAGGCGACTAATGGCTGGTTTTATGGCTATCTTAGGATGCGTAAAAGGTTCCCAGCCAAAAGCCGGGATGGGGTCGCCACGTATTGATGCGTATACTGGACCTTCAGCGAAGTCGAGGATTTCATGAATGATCTCGTGTGAAGACACCGAGGCGCCAACTACAATGACACGCTGCCAAAGTTAGCTCTCTGGTAAGTTTGCCTTTTGTAGTGCGCTCACCTTTCCTGTATACTTGGACCCTTCCCTGAAATGCTTGCTGTGCTGCACAGCCCCGGGGAACCTCTTGTCAAACTCGACGAGTCCTGCAACCTCCGGAAACCAAGGAACATTGTAGTGGCCTGATGCAACGACGAGGGCGTCAAAGGTCTCACGCCACCAATAGTTTCTACCATTGACGACTTTTCGGAGTGTCAACACCCACTCGCCATTCTCCTTGACAGCACGCTCAACTGTCGTGTCCAGCTCAAGCAGCTTCTCATGGCCACCTCTCGAGAAGATACCCTCTACCCACTCACGAATAGTCGTGTGGTGACGGAAAGGAGCATTGGGTCCATACTCGTCCAGGCTGCGCTGAGAGAGCTTGTCTGGGAATGGCTCTTGGGTGAAACTCATGATGGCGGGCGTGATGTTGCTGTGGAGGTTCTCATGAATGGCTGTATCTGAGAAGCGGTACTGGTGACTGTTCACAGCCTCGGAGACAGGTGTAACAGCTGGGAGATTCTCTGGGATTGGCACTGGGGTATCAGCTTCCCCGGCAAGCACCTTCTTCAGGGACGGAATTCCGGCTGGCAAATGAGGTGTGTGAATCCTAGACATACGTGTGAGCTCCCAATGTGTGTCTGTAGAATAACCGAAGCTCACCATGTTCCCCCAACGCCAGGTCGGCGGTCAAACACACGAATCGCGTCAAAAGCTCCCTCCTTGACCAAGGCGTCAGTGGCGATAGCACCTGCGGGGCCAGCGCCAATGACGGCGACACGACGAATCTGACTAGGCATATCTACAGCCTCGCCGACGGAACTGTCGGTCCTCAAAGTAATCAAGTGAAATAGAGAAGACAAGATTCCGTGAGACATGTTGAGGGACAAATGTCGTCTTAAGAAATGGCGGGCTCGGTTCAATTGGTTCCGAAACCGGGCTAACTTGATTACGCCAGATGTCTCACGATGGCGTTCATGCATGTTGAAGCACGTAACACCAGAAAGATATGTACGTGATTCTGATGACTCCCAATGAATTTGTAGGATAAGATATGAGGCCCACCATAGTTTGATAGTAGGCGAGAACGCGCGGGGGAGGTGCTGGGGTGAGAGATATTGTTCCGACTTTTGAGCTCAAGAGTGGTAAAGATTGTCTGCGATTTCTGACAAATGCGGCTTGGCATAAATGTCTATCGCTAATTATACATTGATAAGACCTTTTGTGCATTGAGTCCACGATCAATGCTGCGACATCGCTTCTTAAGTCAGCCGCGTTGTGAGCCAGCTCAGAACTGTCGCTGGTGTTGTGACAAAAGAAGGCGATCGAGGGCTCGACAAGATTAATGAGAGAATGTTGTAGCTACCTACTTATCTGAAACCTACTGGGAGCATCGTTCAGCTAAAGAAATGCCAAAATCCCATAGGCGAGCTTGCTCACATGAGTCGGTGAGGGCTTAGCCTCAGGGTTACAGTCATAAACATGGTTTTCTTTCAGTGTCTATGTACACTGACTAATTAGCAACAAATCCCCCTCAAATCAATCATCATTTCTCTGCCTTCATTGATGCAACACCTCGAAAGAAGTCACTGGCTCCCTCCTAAAGTGACCAGGCTCCTCTTTCACTAATCTTCACTTGTCAGCTACTAGAACACTCGTTACTAGTTGGGCCAAACCCAATTTACTGAGGATAAAGAGGCCAATATGGTTATACCCATGACTGAAAGACTAAGTGCCGATTATGCTGTTCTTTGTGGGCTGAAGTTGGAGAGCAGAGGCGCATCTACAAGAAGTAGTCGCGGATGAAACTCTACAATTGAAGTTTGATGCCAGTGATGCCAGTGAGCTACAGACCGTCTGAAACACCTGAAACCTCTGAAACCTATGTAAAATACCCACGTAATCTTAGAATGCGATTTTCCACCCTTTGTTGGCAAGTGTAGATTCCCGAAGTATGAAGACAGGCTCATGTCCTCTAACTTGAGCCGGGACCATCAACAAACAGCTTGACAACCACACTAATATTTCTAAATTTCAAAACAACACAATACTTGCTTGAGCTCAGACACGGTCCAAGAGTTGCATAATTCCCGTGACATAGGCAATCATGGCCTTGAGCTCATGGCCATCCGCTAACTATGCCCTATCCAATACGAGGTCGCGAGCCTCAGAAGGTCAACAATACCATTATCAGTTAGACGGGGCATGCCGTGATAACCGACATCCTCTTCGTATCCAAATTGAGTTGCCAGAGTAGCCACCACTAGAGTAATGATGGCTGCCGGTACCGAGACACTTGGCTTGCGCGGCAGCTGGCTCCTCAGGGTTGGTCCAATCCGACATGAGACGAGCATTGATAAGGGCCAGCGAGACGTGGCCAGTTATCAGTCCCAAGAGCTGCTATTTTTGACCAATTACGCTCTAAAATCACAAGCAGGCAAACATCGCAAAAAGACTTAGCGACTATGCAAACTCCCATAATGCAGTGGAAAGATAAACAGCCATTCTCACGGATCTACTCATGTAATACCATGGGTAAGGTTAAGGCTGATTGGTCGATGGCATCGGCCACGATGAGCACTGCACCCTCTGATTGACTTTTCACAAATCTCGATTTAGTCTTTGCATGATCTCATTTTTACACTCTAGGCTTTTGGCGTGAGGAGATTCTGGTCCGAATTTCCGAAGATGGAGCAGTGCCAATGCCGATCTGCTCATCATCGAAGCGGGCCCAGCCGGCCTTATTGCCGTTAGTTGATGGGGGTCTACTCCGCACTCGGTCATGGGCATGAGGTTGGAGGTGTGTTTCAAGGGTTCACTTGGCGTGCATTGGGGTCTGGTGTGAGTGCTTGCTTGGCACATTCAAGGTGTCACTCAGGGATTAGGCAGTTCGGTCATAATCTGTATCAATTTCTTCTAGAACAGTCGCAATACTAAGTAGGGATCATTATGAACTCGATGTTCTCAAAAACAATGCTATCAAATTTCGCTTTTTCCTCCAATCACCACCCCTTACACTGCGATGGCCTGCTGCTGCTTCTGATTCCGGCAGCAGTCGACAGCCGAGCAGAACTGGACATCCTGCTCCACATTGGGGTTTGTAGCTGTCTGGGGGATGGACTGCCGAGCGGGCCAGATCTCCTGGTCCGCCGAGATCTCCTTCTTGTGGTGCTCCTGCAGGGCCTCGCGGACCTTTTGCTGGAAGAACAGGGGTCCCTGTTCCATGTCGGGGTGCATCTCGCCGTTGACGAACACGCCAGCGTTGACATTGCGCTGGGCGTTGGCGCAGAGGTACTTGTCCTCGGACATGATGCGCTTGTACATGTCGCTGATGACGGTAAAGTCCTCATCGCTGGAGTTCTTGTTGCGGAACACCTCGTACCTCATGATGGACTTGCTGGGGCTCTTGGGCACAAAGCGCTGAATCATGAAGAAGTGAGGACTGGACTTGGTTAGCTTGGCTCGGGTGTAGATGTAGTGATGAGACTTACGAGACGTTGGTGGAAGCGTTGGGGAAGTAGTAGGTGGCAGCAACTCGGAATCCCCTCTTGATCTGGTCTTCTGTAGGGCTACCAAAGTGCTGGATGTAGGCCTTCTTAGTCTCAACATAATACGAGTTGAGGTCGGCGATGGAGGGGATATCAGGGTGGGCAACCTTGCAGTGATAGCACTCGTTGTAGTTATCGGCAAGGATCTTCCAGTTGTAGTCGCCCTCCATCTCCCAGGTGTGGTCAAAGGCGTAGTCCTCAAAGTTGTAGAAGGAGAAGCGCTCATGAGCATCGATGTTGTCAAAGTCGTCGCTCCAGGCGATCTCGGGCTTCTCCTTGCCATCCATGTTGACCCAGATGAAGCCTCGGACATCAACGTGGACGTGGATGGGAAGCAGACCGTTCTTAGACTTGTCAAAGCCCTCGAGGTCTTGGTAGCCAGGGGCCTTGGCGAGCTTGCCATTGAGGCCGTAGGACCAGCCGTGGTACTTGCAAGCAAAGAAGCTGGCGTTGCCCTGGTCACCCTTCTCAGGGGGAAGGACAGGGAAGGCACGGTGACGGCAGATGTTGTGGAAGGCGTTGATGTTGCCGTCACGGTCCTTGCAGATGATGAACTCGAAGTTGGCCACCTCGTACTTTAGCCAGTCTCCGTTGTTGGGGAGTCTAGCCTTGTGGGTGGTGAGGAGCCACTTTCTGGAGAAGATGGCCCGCTTTTCGAGCTCGTACATCTCTTGGGAGGTATACCATGAGGCAGGGAGGGCTCGGACGGCGTTCTTGGTGTCAGGGGCAGGGGCAGAGGCGCCTCCACGGCCAAAGTAGCTTTTCAAGAATGATTGAGCCATTGTGATGTGTGTGTGAGAGAGAAAGATGGAAAGAGGAAGAAGATTGGGAGTGAGAGGAGTGATTAGTGTCCGAGATAAGACAGGGTATTAAAGTTGGTCTTATAGATAAGACTTGGTGGTGGAGGAAGCTGTGCTTATGAAGCTGGTGTTGAAGATGTTGATAAAACCACTTTGAGTTTGGAGCTGGTTGTCTTCTAAATAGTTGTCGGCCTCTCCCTTCCCGGACACCCAAGAATAGACCGTGGCATGCAATATCCCCCCATCTCTTGCCACCTGATACTCATTGGCATTGCCATGACAGATCGAGTTGCTGATTGGAATCAGGTGGCCCTCTACCGCGGTGAGTTGGCCCGATCACCTGACCGGGCCGTCTATCTCTGGGCGCCGGACTAGCATATCTCACCCCCTACAAACAAGGCCAAATCCGCCCTTGATACACCCTCCTCCATGGGCATGGACCCAATCTCTCATCGATGACGGTCTCTTGGGCCGTTGATCTGACCCCGGCGCCACTTGCCAGCCGCACGCACACGGGGAAGAAAGACAGATTGTCCCCCACGTCTAGATCACATCAAAGGATTGACCCCGGACCTGCAGAACTGTCTATACCAGGAACAGGCATCTCAATGCTTGTCCTGCAGTCTTGATCACGATTTTAGGAGGCGCCGGCAGTTGCTGGAAGTCAAGGTGAGTGAAGTTCGGCTGGAACTGCTCTTCTCAGGATTTCCGTGTGAATACCGTCGGCAGGGTGTGCACAAATCGCGTCCACCTGATCGGTAATAAGCACGCTGTGAGGGCTGTACAACGGAGAACCGACAACCGGCGCTGTGACCGCCCTTTGTTGGGGTCATACGGGGACACGATTTCGTAACAGCTTTCAAAATGCTGTGCACCGCGGCCTCAAATCGAGGGAGACGCGCGGCGAGGCCGACGGAGACGGCATCATCGGAGAGGATTTGATTTTTCGCCACGAGGATGAGTTTGCCGTGGTTGCAATGTTTACTAACACGGGAGTAACGGCGAGCGGATTCTCAAGGGTTCATCTGTGAGTGTCTGGCTGTGAGCGGAGATTGAGTCCGTCGCTCATCAGCCCGCAACTACAATAGACGGCAGACGATGCAGATGCTAGTCTTTCATTCATCTCCGATTACAGAGCGTAGAAAGTCCATTTTCGGGTCATTTCGCCAGAAGACAGCTCTCGTGGGGGGTTTTGCTGCCAGTTGTTGGTGAGACAAGCAAAATGAGTGTCTCATTTGTGAGACCCAAACGAGTAGCATTCAAGTTGTGAAACAGGAGCTACCATGCATCAAGAGTGCAAGTTTTTGGAATCTCTCTATCCGTAATTCCCCGGTGTCGTACTAGTTACGCTGAGGTTTCTCGACTCGGTGTTTTCTCCTCAAAGATGAGAGCCAGCATGCTGTGAAACTCCAAAACACGAACACGAAAAGCTTGATGAGTGTGTGTGTATTGCAGCCAGATTCAGAACTCTCTAATTCAAAATTCAAGCTTTTCCAACCGTGGTACCGCATTTGTAGACATCAAGCTGTCAGTGCAAATGACTGTTGTTCAACATCCAAGCTCAGCCCCTGACGATCCGGCTCTTGATCAAGATTTCAACGCATCGGCAGTTGAAATTTCTCCGACCTGCTAGAAGAACAGACATCCCGCTAGAACATCAGAGAGAATATTTCTAGAAGGACAGTAGATGCCTTTGTGTGAGAAGGAGGGGTGCTGCGATAACTTCAAGCAACCTGGTCGTGATCTCAACTACCCTATAAGGCTACAACTGTGAACCTGGGATGGGGGACGGGAATAATGGTTGACATTGCAAGACTGTGTAATTAATAATTTCTAATTCGCATAACGATTCGAACTCGCCATGTGATTGATAGTCAAGACAACCATTCTTTCCACCCTGTCCAGCTCCGTAATTCATCAATATAAAAAACCATGAGTTCAACACCAACATCTAACCATCACCAATCAACCAATGCACCCATCAATAGCCAACCCGGCCTCAACTCTAAGCCACAGCCTACATACAGGGTCCTCACCAACCTACAGCCAGTAAGACAACAGCATCTAATTCATCCTCACAAAACACACCGGGGACAATGAAACCCGTAACGGTCCGAAGGTTTCACAACCCGAAAGCCTTCTCGAAGGTATCCGGCCTCAAACAAAACACGTGGGGGGTTGTGAGATGCTCGGTAGACCTTCCGACGACCGAAAGCCGGAGCTGGAGGGAGGGGGGTCAAATGATGGGACGAATGAAACGCCACTAGCGTCCTGTCCCTTCAATTGGGACCACGTGTGGTGCCTGGGCCCTCTGCCAGATGTGACGAGTGCCGTCGCTTCGAGGCCTGCAAACTTCGAGACCGTCGTGGACTGCGCGCTAGATGTCATGGCAAAGTCCACGTCGAGTGATATGCATGGGTAAAGAGACCGGATTGTCCGGATAACAAAGTGCGGTCGACTCTCGGCTGCAGGAGCTAATCTATCTGGCATGGATATGGATACAGGCAGACATGGATATGGACCCCAGCGGGCGGCAGTTGAGGCGAACCAGGCTACCGGAGGCGTGGGGCCTGCAACAAGACAAGACAACTGAAGATTGGTGTCCAATGCTTAGCTGGCAGATCAGATCAACTGACACAACTCGAGGCACACCCTTGCGCGTCTGATGCCAATTGAGGTTTGACAATTGCAAATCTCGCGTCAAGCTAGTCCGGAAACGGAGCGGCTATGCGTTATCTCGAGGTGTGCGGGGAAGCGAGAGACAGAAGATGAGGCTATCAAGACAAAAAGAAAGAAAAAGCTTGGACTCCATCCTTCGATAAGTTTTGCAAACACCGGAACCGTGCAGGCCCGATCTCAAGTGCGGGGTATTGGCTTTTCGCTTGTGTTTGCGGGGGGGCGAAGACGCGGCGTCTGAGATAGGGCTTTACCTGATATGGTAGTAGGCATGCACACCGTACATGATGGCTGTCGCCAGTGTTGGAGGCCAGCTGACCATGGCTGCGAACGGGGAGGCGAGGGGAAAGCTTGACGGAAATCTTAATCTTAAGGGAGATGATTGTAGACGAGGGAGGTGAGGACTGTGGAAGGGGGGAGGTGAAGGGTAGAAGGGTTGACATGGTGTCTTTGTTCTTTATTGAGGCCAGCAAGTTTTCATTGATTCTGCTCAACTCTCAAACACTTGCCAAGTCTTGTTGCCTGTTGTGACCCTTATCTCAAGGTTGCCAAAAAGTGATGCTATTCCCAGGGTGATCACGTGATCGGACTTTGATACGTGATCGGATTCCGGCCACATCGACCGGAATTCCAGACACTCTACGGATAATGAGATCTGGGGGAGGAGAACCGGATTCCGGTACCCACCGACACCGGACCTGCTCTATCAAGAGGGGTGATAAAAGGCCCAATGGACGAGACCAATGGACAAGGTCAATAACTCATCAACTCGGCCAACAAGACTGCACCAGACTATAATAATCTCTGTCTGTCAATTGGCAAATCAAACCCTTCATTCGTCTCAACCCCACCCTCTTCTGGAAAGCCAGCCAATAGCATCACTTGAACTCCTGCACAAGTAATCACCTCTCGCAATGGCCTCTAACCCTTCTTCCTATCTCATCGTGGGAGCTGGCGTCTTTGGCGTCTCCACCGCCTTCCACCTCATCAAGAAGTACCCGGACGCTTCGGTCACCATCGTGGACCGGGATCCTTACGACGGTGACAACCGCGTGGCGGCGTCATGGGATTGGAACAAGGTGGTCCGCGCAGACTATGATGATCTCGTCTACTGCCGCCTTGCCATCGAGGCCCAAGACGTTTTCAAGTCGGACCCGCTGTGGCAGCCTTACTTTCACGAGACGGGAGTCTACTGGATCTGCCGCAGTGATTACGCTCAAGATGTCATCAACAACTACAAGAAGCTAGGCCGCAAGGCTGATATTACTGCTGTCTCCATTGAGGAGGCTAAGAAGCTGTATGGCGGCATGTTTGACCAGGCTGATTACACTGGCGCTAAGGAGGTGCTCATCAACAAGACCAGCGGCTGGGCCGCGGCCGGTGACTCTCTGCGGGCCATCACCGCCGAGGCCATGAAGCTTGGCGTCAAGTACGTTGTGGCTGATGTCGCAACCCTGCAAATCGATGGTAGTGGCCGATGCACCGGCATCAAGACTGCCAAGGGCGAAGTCGTTTCGGGCTCGAATGTCATCCTCTGCACGGGAGCTTACACATCCAAGCTGCTCGAGTATAGCGCCGCGAGCAGTGGCCTCGAGGAGCTCCGTGCTGGCCCGCGGATCGTGGCCGGTGGAATTACGACAGGGATGGCCACTCTGGATGAGCGGTCATATGAGACAATTTACTCCAAGATGCCTGTCGGATTCCAAGGATACACTGCCGCAGAAGGTGATTTACCCCGTTGCCACATGTTTCACAGCAGTTAACAGTCATATACAGGACCCTTTATTGGCAGCCTTCCTCCTACAAAGGACAGGGAGCTCAAGTGGTGGGGACGCACAATCTTCAAGAACACTCGTCAAGTCCTGCCTGGACGGTACATCTCTGCACCACCAGATGAGAAGGATTATGCGCAGTGGAAGGTGTCTACCAAGCTCAAGGAGGACATTGACTACTCCAACCAAGTATTCTACGGAAACAAGGGAGCCCACTGGACCATGGAGAAGCACCGTATCTGCTGGTAAGTTTCTTCCTTCTCCAACAGCGAGATAGCTCCGACTGACGTCCGACAACTAGGGACGCCTTCACAACCAGTGGAGACTTTATCATCTCTCCACACTCTGCGGCCAAGGGCCTCTACGTAGCAACCTGCGGCTCGTTCCACGGGTACAAGTTCTTCCCGGTGCTGGGCAAGTACATCGTGCAGATGCTCGAGGGCGAGCTGTCTCCTGAGCTTGCGGAGAAGTGGGCCTGGGACAGGGAGCGGCCCGACCCAGCTCTGAACCCTGAGTGGCCGAGGGCAGAGATGAAGGATCTGGCCGATCCCGCAGCGAGGTTGTAAGATTGTGATAGAAGCTGTAGAAGAAGAAAGGAAAGAATGCATGCATGGTTGTCTTTGTGTGAGGGGAAATGCGTCCTCCCTGCGGAGAAGGGGGCATGTTCGGGAGCTGGCCGGTGTCGGAACAGGGCTTGCGTGGCAGGGGATAACAGCATAATCATGAGTATCCGTATAATGAATAACATCATCGAGTTGCGTTTTCGAGTCAGACAAGAAACAAACTGGACTGTGCGGTGAAGTGACTGGGTGCTAATCTCTGTCTTATCTCGTGCTATTGATATCGTCTCCTTTTCATCCCCACTCTTGCCTCTCTCCCCCCCACTTGTTATCTTTTGTTTATCTCCGGTGCTTGTCTCCCTTTTGACACTTGTCGCTGAAATACCTATTCAGGATAGTGAGGCGAAGCCTTCTATAATGCCCACGAGTCATCGGTATCACAGCATGGATGTACAATGTACCGCTGTATCCGGATATTGTCCAGGTGTGTGTGTGTGTGTGTGACCTTGTAGAGCGTGACTCTATAGTGGATGATCTGTAGATGCCCAACGCGTAGCTCAACAGTCTAGCAAGATAGACACAGCATAGTCTCTTGACCTCACCTGAACTCTTCTATATCTCCAACTCTATTCCCTATCCACTCACTACCTACACCCACCACGACAACCACCGGATCTTCACGGAGTCGCCATCAGGTGGTTCACACTCCTTAGTCCCCTGTTAGCGCACCCCCGGTATCCGTAGTGAGCACGCCTAACCCCGCGTTATCAGGCATGGCCAATGGCTGATGCGGGGTTTGCAACGGCACGGATTGGCCCTGAAGTGCCCTTCCACTGCCACTGACTGCTTTGCCTTTTAGTGGAGGGTGCCCCCCCAAGTATTTAGTGGAAGCGGGCCCCTTCTTGCGCACACCGTAGGTCCCGCTACAGCTGCTTCTGATCGATCACCCCCTGTTGGACCACCCAGCAATTAAATGACGCCTCCAGACGAAAACACCACCACGAGCGTTACCAGTTCTCGCGGGAGACGGCGATCACATCATGCCTGCCTCACTTGCAGGTAAGTTTCTCTCCCAGTTTATCCTCTGCGCCCACTAACTCAGCCAGGCGCAAAAAGACGCGCTGTCCTGGCGAAAAGCCGGCGTGCTCAAGTTGTGTCCGTCTTAAACAGTCATGCTCTTATCCGCCGGCGATAAGACCCTCCCAGAGCGGCCCTTCGGTACGTTTTACCGTCTCCCTGACGCTTATTACATCTTGACGAATTACAGGAGGAGAGGCTGGCTCACTTGGAAGAGAAACTGGATTTCCTGCTGAGTGGAAGCTTGTACACAAGCCCCAGCGTCTTTGGTGTCATCACGTGCTGACTTTTCATCCTAGGCCTACCCACGCCGCTCGTCAACAGCAGCAACAGCAACAACAACAACAACAAGATACCGCCTTTGAGGAGAACACAGACACTTCTGAAAAGTCGTACTCGGGGCATCCTCTGGGTCGTGAACCGAGTTATCCGACTAGCCACCCTTCGGTCAAGTCGGACTGCGAGAGTTCGACGCTGAGACCAAGCCCAGCCGACATCGCCTGCGGCATCGCCCTCTACTTTGAGTTTTGCCATCGGCAGCCCATCTGGTGCTTTGAGCGTGACGAGGTCAATGACTTTGCCTCGCTGCATGATGAGCTGGCTTGCAGTATCCTGGCTTTGACGTTGCGATTCTCGGAGAATCGTGATCAGTCGCAGTTGTATGGGAACAATGCCAAGAGTTTGATCATGCTCCGGATCGCCAATGGAACAGTGGATCTTGCTACTCTCGAGAGCTTGTGTCTACTATCTTATTCATCTTTTATGGGTATGTCATTCTTGACAAGTTTTTGGAACCTAGCTAACTTGTTTAGATGGAAACGTTCATCTCGGTCAGTTTCATCTCGGCCTGGCCTTCCAGCTCTGTCGATCTGCCATGCTCGATCTTGAAAGCGTATATGGCATAGATGATCCGCAGGCAGATCGCAAAAAGAGGCTTTTCTGGAGTCTTCAGATGCTGGAGCAGTCATACGGTCGACAAGAAGGTCTTTTGAGTGTTCCAACCGAGATTTGGCGGCCATCCTATTCTTCATATCGTGGACACCATTCTGGCGCAGACCCAAGAGCACCAAGACTGCCAAGAGACGATCTTGGATGCTCATTACCAAACGAACCTGGAATCTGGAACACAAGTGTCCATCTAGGTTGGGTCTGGAGTCAAGTCAGGAAATACGTCTCTGACTGCGCTCACAACAACCTCAAAGAACCCTGGCGTCACGATTCCATGTACGCCAAGGTCCTAGCCGACTTTATGGAGACGGAGAATAGGATCCCCATGTGTCATCGGTACGACACGGTCAAGTTTTATGAGCGCAAGGTGGAGGATCTCAAGATGCATCGCGACTACTGGGCACCATGGTTGAAGGAGCAGTTCACGTACCACGTGATTCCCACAGTTCTCAACCATCCGTTTCTCTACATTGTCGGTGCGCAACACAATCCTAACCTTGCTATTCCGAATACCTTTTGGAGGAGGTCATCAGAGCTGGCATTGCTACACTCAACCTGGATCGTTCGCATGATCGACATGGTTGTGGATAAGCAAGTACCGTTGGCGGATCCCTTCTTTGGACATGTCGCGGCTATTGCAGCTACAGTGCATCTGTACTATTGCTGTGCTGCTGCTACAAGACTCAAGCACAAGTCAAACACGGATTTTGCGAAATGCAGGAGGTTTCTGAAAGGCTTCATCCCAACTTCAGCTGCCTGCAGAGCCTTGGTAAGTCTCATACAAAAGCAGAGAGAACGAAGCTAACCACAAATCATAGGATCGCAATCTTGACAAGATGACACGCATCGCCGCCGGCTCGGATACCATGGACGTCGAAGATTGGATGCCATCCAAGATCTACCTCAGCGTGCCTTTGATGTGGAAGATTCTGCAATTCAACACCGTCGCCGACTCCCACGAAATTCCACACGCCGGTCTCCTGGATTCCTCTCTCGTACCAGTCATGGCCAACGAAGACACGAGCGAAAACATGACTCTCGAAATCATCGTTGCCACTTCACCAGAGATCAGCATCAATACAGCAGATGGCGGCCAAGAAGCACCCACCATGTCGTACAAACCCACCGTCTCATCATCATCACAACCTGACTCTGCGCGGGACACTGTCAGCGATGAAGTCCCTGTTGACGACAGCCTCACATTATGCACAACACCATGGCTGTACGCGGACTCGTCGCAGTTTGTCAACATAGGAGACATGGGCTATGACGATTCGCAACCTGCCATCAGCGAGAACAGAGGTTCTGCGTGGTGGGAAGGTGAAAATTTTAGTAATATCATGTTTAATCACTTTTAGAATGCGTAGCAGGCTTACGGTTTGAGGGGTTTCACAAAAGTTGTACACATAGAATGGGAGTTAATAGAGAGAATCCTTTGGGAGTTGGGCATGCCTACCTACACGGAAAGCTCACGACACACAGAGACACGTCCAAATCTACTTCCGTGCATGCCTCCCGCATCTCCAAAGTGTGGATCATGAGGAGTCTCATGGTGCTGCAAGCATTCCACGCTCTCTCACGACCCTCCCGATATGGGGCGTCCGGGGTGCCGAGACCGGGGGGAAGGCGAACAGTCTGGGGTTCTCGGTTGGATGTGGGGAAAAAGATGTCTCCTCCGCGGGGAAACCGAAGCGGAGATGACGAATTTCCACGCTAGTCATGCACGATTTGTCCAACCCTGGTCTTTGGCTTGGAGCCAGGAACAGCGGCTTGGTGAGCCATTTTAGTCATAAGGGCCAGAAGGCTTCTAGCAGGGCCGGATATGTCGACCAAAGGGAGAATCTGGGGTGTTGAGTCTGGGGTAATTAGACGGGGGTTTGTTTAGCTCCGGGGTAGTGCAGCGTGATCAGGTCAGGGTCCAGAATGGCTTCGTCTTGAGTCAGGTTTCAGGGGCTCCAGTTGCCTTTTCCAGTCATGGAATTATTATTACCCATCGTGATGACATTGTCCGTGCTTCTGGGTCCGGTAAGTGGTACATTCGCCTCCTGCTGGGTTGATGATGTTGTTATCCCATCATCCTATGGAGCGGGAAAACCTTGATGACATTTGCTGACCAGTTGGGATGTAGGAAATGATATGTTAACCCCATGGCTGTGTTCAGTAGCTGGACTATTGTTCGAGCCCGTATTTGTCAGATCCGGTCCAATGCTACCGAAGCTTCCACTAGCAGCGCTATTCGTCAGCATTGTCAATGAACTTCCTGTTGGAGACCCCATAGTATAATGCATTCGTTTTCTGCACATCATACTCCGTGGGGGTCGTCTCTCTAGAAATCAGCTTTCTCGTGGGGTTCTTTTCGCCCCTCATGCTCAAAGACTGCACTCATACGGTTGGCAGTGATTACTGGGATCCATGTTTGGGATCTCCTGGCGTACAGCCATGGTCATTGCTACTGCGACCGCGACCAGCTTCCATGCGCACCACTCTGTGTCTTTTTTTCTCGAAACCCTATGAGCACCGTTCAAGTTGCTAAGAGGAACCAGACACTAATTTCCGTGACCTTCGGATTCAGGAACCTTCTCAAAATCCGGGATGATGATGCAGCAGAATCTCTAACCCGTAGGGGATGATACCGCACCGATCACCCTGCTCTTCATCGCCTCCGTTGCAAACCTTCAATAGTTCACTCCATACCTAAATCTCAGCTCAATCAGGCACCTCTAGCCTAGAAATACTTCCAACTACCTATCATGCTCCTCATCAGACTTACATGTTGGCTATTGCCGTTTTCTTGGGACATGTGCAAAGGCACTCTTGTTCCATGGAGCAATATCAAAGCCCGCAGAAGCCTGTTTGGCGAAACTAGAGGTGCGATAGCGGCCAAATAATTTTCGAAATGGGCGATATGAACAATTATGTATCAATAAACAACTCCATGCCGTCAACACTCTCAAGATCACGATCATCGTCTACGCGCCGGCAACACGAACCAACCGAGCGACCAGCCCTCTCCGTTGTCTCTTACCGAAAGCTATTTCTTTTCGCATCCTGAAATTCTTTTTTGAAAACTATTTCTTACTCATTTCCCTTCTCTCTAATCCCACATTGCATGTTCTACCTCACCTTGACCTCCAGTTCCTAGGGACGCATTGGAAGATTGTGGCCTGTCTGTCTCATCTTAGTTTATGCCTTTATTGACTAAGTGGCTCTTGTTTGCTTTATTTGCTCTCATCACGCCTCAATGACAAACAGTTGGTCAGAAGACGGTCTCATCTGCCGTGCGTTCGGGCCTACCATGCCTTGCATTGCGGAAACGGCGTTTCTTTCGGGAATCAACATCATTGGAGGGAAAAGCCGCTTAACAGCGCGTCAAGTCGGGCCAGTAAGCTCTGTTTATATCGGAAAGGCAACCGAGAAAGTCAATTGCGCTTTGATCCAAACAATGTTGTATCACTACCAGTGCATAGTGTTGTCACAGGCTGGACTCGATCTCATCAATGCTCCGTAAACTACCACCCAAGCGGTGAGACGAAACAGTAGTGATGCTCCCAAAACATCACTTGACCACCAACTCGGTGCGTCAGACAAAACCGATATCGCTTCCGACTACGGTGAAGACCTAACCCCCGCCGAGTTGGAGAACTTGATCGAGCAGCTGACTTTAGCGAGGAACGAAACAGATGGGCTCGGACCTTCACGCCGTCCCCAGCCACTCCGATCTGGAATGATACTTATCATAGCGGCCGTTGGAAGGAGCTGTCTTTCTGCCTGCATGCATTAGACACTGGAGATATCACGCGTCCTATCATCTCGGCACGAGGCCTTGCCTTGACTACCGGTACTTGATGCCCGACGACGATCAAATAATCGCCATCTGAACCACCCCTCCCTCTTCTTCGTTATCTCCCCCGCATAGAGTAGACTAGCCACCCGAGGGGAGATAGGGTGTTGTCCGTCGAGACACACCCTCCCGTACGGCTTCTTAAGCCGATCACGTGATCGCTCCCGCAACCGGAGGCGTAGGGGTATAGTTATCGGAACCATGACAAGGATGGAAGAGACGATCTTATTTTAGTTCAAGTGCGGAGTTGTTGAAGGAAAAGCTATTTGGATATAATTCAACCTTCATCCTTTTGCCAATAGCCTTCTTTTGTGTGGTTCATCTCACAAATCCCTTCACACACACACAATGGCTCCCTCACCACGCGTTGTCATTATTGGAGCCGGCATCGTCGGCGTCAATGTCGCCGATGAGCTGGTCTCCCGCGGCTGGTCAGACATCACCGTCGTCGACCAGGGTCCCCTGGACATGCCCGGCGGATCTACCTCTCATGCCCCTGGTCTTGTCTTTCAAACCACCACATCCAAGACAATGACGGCTTTCGCCAAGTACACTGTCGAGAAGCTCTTGTCTCTTGATTGCTTTAGACAAGTTGGTGGCTTGGAAATTGCCACCACCCCTGAGCGTTTGGAGGAGCTCAAGCGAAAGAAGGGGTATGCCTCTTCATTTGGTGTTGAGGCGCATCTCATCAGCCCTGAGCGATGTCTTGAGGTGTACCCTCTTTTGAACAAAGATCTTGTCCTCGGTGGCCTGCATATTCCTACCGATGGTCTGGCACTAGCTGCCCGCGCAGTTCAAGAACTTATCAACCGCACCCGCAAGGCCGGAGTGCGTTATCTTGGCTCAACAACTGTCACCAGCATTGACCACGCCGACGGTCACGTTTCAGGCGTTGTGACACCCGATGGCACAGTTCCCGCCGACATTGTCATCTCATGCGCTGGCTTCTGGGGTGTTGAGGTTGGAGCGATGGTCGGCGTGCCTATCCCTCTAACGCCCATGGGCCACCAGTACGTCAAGACGACTCCCGTACCTGGTCAGGCTGCCAGGGTTCCAGAGACAAACGGCGTGAGACTCCCCATTCTGCGACATCAGGACGAGGATCTGTACTACCGCGAGCACGGTGACCATTATGGTATCGGTTACTATGGTCACCGACCAATGCCTGTTGTGGCCGCCTCATTGGGCGCGACACCCAAGCACGTCACCGAGCACAACATGCCATCTCGCCTCGACTTTACTCCCAAGGACTTTGAGCCCGCCTGGAAGCTCACTCAGGAGATTCTCCCCACTCTGCGAGAGACTGAGATCGCGAGTGGATTCAATGGCATCATGTCCTTCACACCGGACAACGGCCCTCTTGTTGGCCAGGCCCCCGGCTTCGACAACTTCTATGTTGCTGAGGCTGTGTGGGTGACGCATTCTGCTGGTGTGGCTCGAGCTCTGGCCCAGGTTTTGACAACGGGCAAGTCTGAGCTTGATCTCACCGATTGTGAGCTCTCTCGATTCGAGCAGGTCCAACTCTCGCCTGGCTATGTGGTTGAGACTTGTTCGCAGAACTTTGTCGAAGTGTACGACATTATCCACCCTATGCAGCCCAAGGAGTCACCACGAAACCTGCGCGTTAGCCCCTTCCATTCCCGTCAACAAGATCTTGGCGCCTATTTCCTTGAGGGTGGTGGATGGGAGCGTCCTCACTGGTTCGAGTCCAACCAGAAGCTCATCAAGGACCTTCCTGAGGAGTGGAAGCCCGTCGAGCGTGATGCCTGGTCATCTCAATTCTACTCGCCTATTTCCGCGGCAGAGGCTTGGAAGACACGAACTTCATTGGCCATGTATGACATGACACCCATTCGCAGACTCGAGGTGTCTGGTCCTGGTGCTGCCGAGCTTCTTCAGCGTCTATCAACTGCCAATGTTGCTGGCAAGCCAGGCACTGTCACATTTACTCTTCTCCTCGACGACCACGGAGGTATTCGCAGCGACGTTTTTGTGTCTAGACTTGCTGAGGACTTGTTCCACGTTGGTGTTAACGGCCCCGTCGACTTGGCCTACTTTACTCGGGAAGCTCGTGCTCAGACTAAGAAGTCTCCTTACCGATTTGTCGAGGTTCGTGACATCACTGGAGGCCTCGCCAGTGTCGGCTTCTGGGGCCCACGTGCCCAAGATGCGATCAAGTTGATCACCAAGGACGACTTTAGTGAGCGGGCTCTTCCTTATCTCCATACCAAGAAGGCTGTCATTGCGGGTATCCCCGTCATCGCCACGAGGTTCTCATACATTGGAGAGCAGGGTTGGGAGATTTACACAACTGCCGATAATGGCTTGAGACTTTGGGATGCTCTCTGGCAGGCTGGTCATCCTTATGGAGTCATCGCAGCTGGCCGAAGTGCCTTCAACGCCCTGCGAATTGAGAAGGGCTTCCGGTCCTTCGGTATCGACCTGACAACCGAGTACGACCCTTACGAGGCTGGACTCGAGTTTGCCATTCACCCCGGCAAGGAGGGCTATGTCGGACATGCTGCACTCAAGGGCAAGTCCAGTGAGAAGGCTGCCAAGCGACTCCGTGGTTTGATCATCAACGACGGACGCTCAGTCGTTCTGGGAAAGGAGCCAGTGTTTGCCAAGGGTCGAGCAGTTGGTTACATCACCAGCTCAGCATTCGGATACAGCATCGGCAAGCCCATCGCGTACGTCTACCTCCCCAAAGACGTCATCAACGGAGACACAGTCGAGATCGAGTACTTTGGCCGCCGCATCAAGGCGACGGTCGCGGATCCGGCTTTATACAAGCCAGAGTCGAGTCCCTACGGCCAGACTAGCACGGCCAGCTTCTCGGCTCGTCTATGATTACGAATTAATGTGTTGGAAGGAAAACATGGTTACAGTTGGATTTGCAAAGAAGGAAGCATGTTGGGATTTATTTATTTGTTGCATGTCAAGACAGTTTTGCGTGTAGAGCGAGTCTGCTTGACCTTTTATTGCATGAATTAATATGAGAATAACGACGTTCATTTAACTTCATGCAAGATAAGTTGCCATATGGGGTTTACAACATGATCTTGTCCCCAGCTCCTAGAAGCAATACCACGTAGACAATGTCGCCTGCTCTGTTCCATTTCATCAATACATGTGGACAACAATTTCTCCATCTCAGTTTGAAGAAAGGACCGTGGCTCTGGATCCGACTCTCGTAGCCCACAGTGACATACAGGTCGCGCTGCTGCAAAGCATGGCGTTTCGAACAGGCAGTCAATGTAATCCGCACAACTGTAATACGCCTCGGTTGCAGCTTCCGGGTCGTGAAGCCGGGCTTTGCCGTCGAGGGTACCAGCCATCACCTTGTCAAAAACTTCTTTCTTTGTCAAACGAGGTTCTGCACTCTCCCTGAGCCTACGACGGGCGTTGGCGCAGACCTTGATACACCACCGAGGCTGTCCAGAATCAACAGCGGCCTCGAATATGGCTCCTCCGTCTTCATAGAGTGCGCAGAGAGGAAGAATGTCTCTGCTCAGGGCTGCTATGGTGATGTCTTTGAGTACATCAAGCTCGCCCACGGTCCAGGGTTTGTTCAGAGGGAATGGCGTTCCCTTGCCGTCACGGCGCGGGATATTGGTCGGAGGCTTCCACTCTTCTTTTCCCCATGCCTTGTTGAGGAATACCAGTGTTTCCGCTTTGTATTCTTCTGTATTCTTGCGGCGCTTGGGCGTCTCAGTTGGGGCCGACTCGGGGCCAGTAATACGTAAAGTATCACTCATTCTCAGTATCACTCGTTTTCTCTGGGGGAGATTTCGGGACGGTCTTCGGGCTCAGTAGTCCCATCAATGGCCGAGCTTCAACTGTAACAAATAACACATAAGATTTTGGGACGGTGGATATCGATTTTGTTTCTCCTCGATGGGGTTGTTTGCGATGTACAAATATCGACGGAAGAGAAGCATCATATGATAACTACTTATATACATTTTTTCCACTGTTGAAAACTTTGTTCACAGCTGTGACACAGTCCTTGCAAAGTTTGTCCATCCAGATGAAGCTTTTTGTATGCCGGGTGATATGCTTGGTCGAGTTCTGCCTAGGCCGTTATCGTGCTGTTTTCACTTTCATCAAGAACATAGCCACCGTCTAAGCCTCACATCCTCTTCTCGTACTCATTCAGAAATCTCAATAACAACCTTGCCTCTCGCCCGGCCAGATTCCACCTTATCCCAAGCTTCGGCAAACTCACCAAACTTGACAACACTGTCAATGTTTGGCTTCAGCTTTCCTGCCTCCAGAAAACCAGTGATGATGTCCAGGTCCTTGCCGAGTGGAGTAATAACAAACCACAGACTTTGGACATTCTTCTTCACGTCTGTCGGGCGGCTGTCCTCTGGCACACTGCACACACTGACGATAGTTCCGCCTTCTCGGACCGCGTACCAGGATTGGGCGAGCGATTGACCTCCGATGCAGTCAAAGATAAAGTCAATCTGGCGAGACTCAGAGTCCTCGGCAACCCATTCACCAATGCTCTGCTTCTTGTAGTCGATGGTCTCCGTGGCGCCAAGTGCTCGAACAAAGTCACCGTTCTTTGGGCCAACCACACCAACCAGACGAGTTACTCCAGCAGAACTCGCAAGCTGGACCGCCCAACTGCCGACTCCTCCAGCGGCAGCGGTGATGAGAAGGCTGGTCTTGGAGTTCTTCTCCTTGGCGGTCGTGTCACCGTTTAACGCCGAGGCATCCAGTGGACCCTTGGTGAAGAGGGATTGGTATGCCGTCAAGGCGCTGATCGGGGTCGCCGCAGTTTCAGCCCAGCTAAGGTTCTTGGGCCTGATGGCAAGCTCTCGCACTCGTGCCAGAGTGTACTCAGCCGCAGCGCCCGGACGATTGGCTTCGATGCGAGCATAGACCTCATCGCCACTCTTGAAGCCACTGCTTTCTGGAGCCGAGACAACCGTGCCGGCAAGATCCTGTCCTGGGATGGGGATCTTGTCATCGCCAATGAAGTCGGGAGCCCAAAGAGCCCAGTCAAGTTCTCCTTTACATGGCGCGGTGGCATGCACCTTGACCAGAACATCCTCGGAGTGGGTAGGCACAGGAACAGGGATCTCGGAGAGGATGAGGTTGTGGGAGTTCTTGTCAGGCTGCAGAACTGCCTTCATCTTGGTGGGGATATTGAGAGAGGCCATGGTTCGCGCAATAGGCTGACAGAGGTTTATGGCAAAGTTAGAATTAAAAAGTTGATTTGAATGAAGCCGAGTGCGATTAAAGGCAGATGAAGGCTTTGCGTGGAAGGGTCACAAGAGAGATGACTCTTGACATTCTTTGACAGCTGCTGGTGCCTGTTTCCTTAAACTCTGCTTCCATCGAGTCTATTTGTACTAAATTCCTAGATCCATGACTCTCCCGAGCTATTCCATTGCTGACAGCCACCCTCGGCAAATTTGTCTCGTGAAAACAACCTCTTTGAAGCAACGTGCCATGTGTAAACAGTAGTAAAAGCACTGTTTTCCCAATACGGCAATCTGCCAACCACAGCTCGAGGCTTGGCATTTCTGGCTCTGCCAATTACCGTCCCACCTCTTTGCATCATCGCAAAGTCATCAATGCCCGGTTGACCCGGGGCTGAAAATTGGACTTTCCTCATGACCGAAGAATGACTCACGGCATTGTAATCAAGGAATCATGTTGATCGAGAGTCGCGGCTGTTGTGATACCTCTGACCGCCTTCCTAAGGGCTCAGATTGCCAGTATCACTCGGGTCAATCACCCTTATGCATAGATTTGTGACTGTCAAATGAGGGCCTGCATAATCAAATTAGCAGCCAAACACTGTGAGACAGACCCGGGCATTCATAGTGCTTATGATCGACGCGTGGAAACGTGGGGACCTCAACACATTCACCCTGCGGATACCCGATACCCGAACGACCCGCCTACTCAACAAGCTTAGCAGAAAGCCGAGAGGATTGAGTTGTGTATAAAAGTAGCTGGTTTCGCCGGTAAACTCTCATTCTTTAATACAACCAGCACTCTTCAAACAAACAACATCATGGAATTCCCTAGCGTCGACTTGAACCTCCGGTGGGAGGATCAGAATGTGGTCAAGAAGGATGGCCAGTGGACAGTTGATGGGTGAGCGCATTCCCAGTGACACTTATATCTCTTACTATCATGCACTTATTCAAATTCGAAGCCGTTGAGAGTATAAACTTACTTTGCGCAGACGACCGACCGTTGGTGTTGCCGTGTCCCATGTTCACCAACCACCCAACATCCCCGGCAAAACCTGGCTCGGACTTACAGTCACGGCTCCTGTAAATGCGGGCAAGTATCACATTCTGTTCCATTACGAACTTAAGACTGACTGATCTTCAGCCACGCCTCCTCATACTCACGCCGGTGCAGCTGTCGTGGCAACCGTCATCCGAGGCCACGTCCTCAACCAAATGGTCCACGCTCACGTGGATCCAGCAACTGGCGAGACACGCTCTCACGATAGCGGTGCAAAGATTTACGGCCCTGGAGAGAGCTGGTACGAGGCTCCAGGATGTCACCATGTCCGTTCCGAGACCGTCGGCGATGAGGAGTGTGTGTTTATCGCGAACTTGATTGTCAGCACGGATACTTTCAAGGGGCTAGATGTCAAGTCTCGGGCCCCAGAGGATGACTTGGCAAAGATTTTGCGTGTTGTTATCATTGACAGGGAGGTTGAAGAGCAGCAGGCTGCTGCCGGACAACAGTAAGGTTAGAAGTACCAGGGTATACAACATGAGAAAATAAACTCCAAAATTTCCGATTGCATGGATACGAATTGAATTTCCCTGCCCATCATGCTGCAAAATAGGAGTAAGGTCCTTGGCGATGCGAACGCCGTAAAATATGTGTTCTATTAAACCCAGGGCAAGCAAGTCTTCCGAGACCAACTCGGATTCTACCAGGGGCTTCTCACGGCGGAATGTTACAAACATCGGCAATTCATGCAAGATTAAAATTTATGCCATATATAAACACAAGATATAAAAATGCTGTGGACATTGGCTACGGAGACCAGTTGACTGGTTTGTCGAGGCTAGGGCCGGCTGGCCAGGCCAAGTTGCGTCGTTGGCTTGCTTAACCCTTCTCCACCACGGTCACAGAACAGCGTCGAATTTTCCATGATCACTAAGCCGGCTTGCTCTATGCAAGACGATCACCATTGTCGGGAAGAGCCTAACGGGGCAACCGATGACCACCCCGGGCTCCAGCGGGTGGGGACCGGGTATCCATCGGATACCCGAGTGCCCGGGATCCCGCTCTCAACACTTTCAAGGTTAGACCAGACAACGAATACATTTACAGCCGGAACATCCAAGAATATGAGTTAAACTTAATATAGACTACCTAGATGCTGAAATATGCCATGGGTTTGATTGGCCAAGCAAATGCTTGAGGGCCGAAGTGAACATGTCTACAACTATGCTATTATTACAACTTAGAACATGGCATGAAGCAGACGCTTCCAGGCGGGCGCCGCAGCCATCTCACGACGGTAAGCGTTGATGCTGTCCCAGTCATGCTCACGAAGACCAGTATCGAGGTCAATCTCGCTGAGCTTCAACCAACCCTGCCTCTTCCAGATGTATCCACCGACATAAAAGAGGATGACAACGGGGAAGGCCAGGTAGGACTCGAAGAAAGACTCAGCATCACCAACTGATCCGTCAAGGTTGGTGATAGCAGTGTAGAACTGGGCAATCAGAACGATGATGTTGAGGGCCAGGCCAATGTAGGAGCCCCAAACACCAAAGATAGCCTTGAAGGGGATCTCGTCAAGAGAGTGGCCGTGATACTTCCAGGCATGTCGGAATCGAATGTGGCAGAGACAGATGGAGCCCCAGGTGAACAACGCGGCGAGACCAGAAAGAGCCTGAAGCCAGGTGAAGACGGTGCTTCCGTTTCCGTTGACACTGAGATAACCCAAGAAGCCCATCAAGATGATCAAGGCGACGGAAGGGAGAGGACGGCCCGACTTGTCGATGTATGCGAAGAACTTGGGAGCAAAACCTTGCTGAGCAAGAGCGACAAGAGTTCGGCTACCACCGTACACACATGAAACACCAATAGACAGAACGGAAACCAAGATGATGACGTTCATGAAGGAGTCGTAACCCTTGAGACCGGCGTTGGCGACGGCGATGACAAAGGGAGAGGCGCTAGGGTCATCGCTGCCGGCGTTCAACAGTCGCTTGTCGGTGGAGTCGACAAGAAGACCGACCAGGAGAAGACCGACGACGTAGAAGAGGGTGATTCGCCAGAAGACCTGCTTAATGGCGCCAGGGAGGGCCTTGGCGGGGTTCTTGGCTTCAGCGGCAGCGAGACCAACGAGTTCGGTACCGCTGAAGGAGAAAGCAGCAGTGACAAAGACACCTATCTCATGTTAGATGTTGTGTTTGATAAACCTTTGTTGACTGGAGATACATACCACAGAATCCTCGGAAGCCGTGCTGGAAGGCACCTGGGTCATACCAGAGTCGGGCGCCCCAGTATTCGTGATACAGACCGTCAGAAGGTCCACCACCACAGACAAGGACAATAGCAACGATCATGAAAATGAGAGTTGCTGAAAGCTTGAGAAGCGAAGCCCAGAACTCTTCTTCGGCGTATCCAAGAGTACCAAAGACGTTGATGAGGATGATGACGACGAGGAAGACCTTGAATGCTATTAGTCCAGGTCGAGTTTCACTTGAACATGGTTACTCACACTAATCCAGATGGCGACGTTGCTGCTGGGAGCCCAGTACTGAATGACAGTACCGCAGACTGTCAACTCCAGAGGCAAGACGAAAGCCCATTGCATGACATAGTTCCAACCCATGGCGAAACCCCAAGAAGGATCAACGAATCGGTTGGCGTACCTGAACATGTGTTAGCGCATTACTCTAAATGTTTGTCACGGTCAACTTACGTGTAGAAACCACCAGACACGGGATACATGACAGCAAGCTCTCCAAGAGCATAGACGACGTTGAACATCATGACACCCATGATAAGGAAACCGATAAGGACAGAGCCGGGACCACCTGTTTGCAAGGCAGCTCCACTACCGACGAAGAAACCAGCACCGATACTAGGTTCAGTTAGCACCCAAAGCCAAACTGAATGAGTCGGGAGACACTTACCTGCCACCAATAGCAATCATGTTGAGATGGCGAGGCTTCATCCGTCGCTCAAGTTCTACCGATCCCTTGCCATGATCCTCGTGGGCGGTAAAGGAGTCGAGGGTGAGTCCATTGCGAGTGGCCCATGACTTTTCGTGTTCCGTGGTGACTTCACTGGAACCTGGCTTCTCATCCAATCTTGGTGAACCCTGAGCCTCAAGGGCTTCATTCTTGGGGCTGATGTCTGCCATTGTGAATTCAATGCTCAGGAAAAAGATTGACTGAGTCGAAACAAATTACAATGGACGATCACCAGCGGGAGAAGCCAGATATAACGTCCCTCGTAGGTGGCAAAGACATGGTCAATGAGATAGCACGTCTATTCGGGCCTAAGTCAATAAGGAAGGTCCCAACTACCAGAGCAAAAAGGTACGTAATATGCGTATTACAGTTAATCGTTGGTCTGATCTGGGGGAAGCTGGCGTACACGGATAAAGCGGCAAGACTATGCCGGAAGAGAAGGGCACTACGCCACATGACCAGGGTATGCTCTAACCTGTTAGGTCGCGAGGCTATCAGCTCGCACCGTTGATCGCGTGTGTCTGTGCTGTTTCAGCGTTCCTGGGAGAAGACTGAGGGAAGATGCTTACGTGGTACGGGTTCATTTTTTAAGCTGTGACATGGCTTCAGCGGCATTAATGACAATTGGCGAAGCTGTCAAGCATGTCGGGAATTTGGAAGAAAGAACAGCTCTAGAACAAGATGGGGGCACCAGTTTCTAGGGCGATTTATCCCGGACTTGACCAAGTTCGGGAATGACGGGGTTGCAGCAATGCAACCGACATGGTTCTACCAAGGGATACACTTTAGTCCGGGGTAAAAAGACCCCCTTTTCCCACCCAAATTGACCAGGTTCTAGGTATCTCTTTGGTATCTCGATCGACGCGAGATGGCGTATCAGTCGGCCACCCCGTGTGTCACACCTGGGTCAGCGAACGGAGCCGATCTAACCGGCCGCGTCTTATCACTAGTGCAAACCCCGCGCATAACATACGACGCGGAGATGGGTAGAGGGACGCTAATTGGGTTGTCGAGTGCAGTCTTATCAGAGGTTAATTTGCCGAGGCAGACACGGGCGTGTCATTTCTTCAAAAGGACCCGTAATGTTTTACTTTCACTTGCCCAAGGAGGAATGTGAAAGGATTCGTGATGTTGGTCTCGAAACGAAGGCAATGTCGAATAAAGACCTCGTTTATTTATGGAGTCGGGCCCGGAGATATGGAACAAACATCCGCTGTTGTATCCGTGACGAGACTTGGCCCCTTTTGAACGACACGGAGGTGTTCAAGATTCGATCCGCGGGAAGCCCGGCGAGAGGGTGGTGACGGGTAACAAGATGGTCGCGTTTTGCCTTTGAGGGGATATAAAACATACAACATATAGAGCGTTGTAGTTGCGCTTTATGACAATGACTAGTATTGGCTCTTTCAATGAAGTTGTCTAGTTGAGGCTCAATAGATCTGATCGAAGGCTTGGCAGGGCCTGGGCGCTTGGCGTTGCGACTTGACGGCTTGGCGTGAACCAGGAAGCACCATGTCGCGCTGCAAGCTTGATCGGGGGCTTGATCAGAAAAGGTATCAAGACCGCTGCATATTGCAGATATATCGATGTCGCTTTGTCGGAAAATATGGCTTCTCGAAGTTGTTCTGTTGTTCTACGTCGCTTGGCGGAGTGACAGAATTGATGGATGGGGGAGTGAGATGATGACGCAATCCTCTGCTACCCTGCACCTAAACATTATTTTTGCTCGGGAAGATTGGTTTCGTTTCGAAGCGAAAGAAAAGTCCTGTCATTGAGTCCTGCGAGAACTCACAATGTTCTGGACATTTGATTGTCCGAGACCGAAAACAACATAGTCAATAGACAACGTGTGTGATTCTATTGTGTGCATTTCATTGTCACAACAAGAATCTCTTGAAAGTTGCGACACGAGCGCCCGTTTGCCTTCACGCCACGTGCGTGTTTGACGAGTGTGGAGTGGCTTGTGGAGTGGCTTGTGGAGCTGAGGGGCGATGAAAGATAAGAAATACCTGCATGGCCCACTAAAAGCCCACTTTACCTAAAGTTACTCTTATCTATCACGTTACTTTCTACTCTCTTATCATTTTTCAGCCACTCGAAGTGATAACGGTCACCAAGCCACACAATAGAGACCGGCGTGGCCGGGTCCACAACCAAAGCCACTTTCAGTCACGCTCCAATACCCCTGGAGGGCTTACTAACATTTCGTGTAGGGTACTAGCTGAAACATTGGCTACTATTGTGCAGTTGCGATAGTGCCTTATCAAGCATGATATGTGGGGAAAACTAGACACTTCTATACTTCAACTGGCTTGTCATGGTCAAAGACGAAATGGAAACGTTCATGCAAGGAAACCAAACGGCTAAAATTTCGGTTTAACCAAGAGAAAACTAGCATGAATGCTATGGCGATGGAAAAACATGATAAACCACTCACTCATGGAGAGGTGACGGGAGAAGGAAAAGCGGGGATAATATTGAGACCGGCATTGGCTCTTTGACTGCTTGTCTATGCTTGGCTATCTGACACTTAGAACACAACACCATCCCAGGAACACTTCCACCACGATCACTGATGCTTTATCGACCATTGAGCTCACGCTGATGTCAATTAATGTTAGCATAGAGAGAGATGAAAGAAGGGCCAGTGATATTTTCATACCTCAAAGATGATGCATTGTCATCCGGTCCACAGATGTGTGAACTTAGCAGCAAGGGCACCAGCCAAAGTTGTTGCAGCAGCGGTACTTGCACTCCTTTGCGTTGGCAATCTCAACCTTGGCCTCACCCTTCTTGATCAAATCGGTGACATCGGAAAGGCTCATGTCATTGGCTTCGGGTGCGGGAGCTGCGACGGCCAGGGAGGCCATGGCGAAGAGGGCGAGAGCGGAAAACTTCATGGTGAAAGTGGGAGAGATGTTGAGTAGAGGAATTGATTTGCTTGTAAGATGGTAGATGCGAGAATGGTGTTGGATTGTCTGTTTGAATTCATTTGATAGACCTGTACTCTTTATACTTGAATATTCGGATCATCGGTCCTGGAGGAGTTCGGACCTTCGCGCGTCAATATTCGTCCTTCCTTTCACAGACTATCTTTACCTGCCTATTTGAGTTCTTTGTAAGACTTGAATGTTGATATTCTGTGGGGAAATGTCTGGGCATACGTTTGGATGTAAGCATCGCCACACTCCCAAGAAAGGTATGTCTCAGCGCCTGTGTCCCTATTCGTTGTTGCCTGTCTGCACAACGTCGAAAAAAGAGACCTGGTAAGTCTTTACAGGCGGACAAAAAACAGATGACGATGAGGAAAAACTGGGTCCCCTGGCCTAGATGAGAAGGTGACAATTGAAGTTCAACACGAGGCTTAGAAGAAGAGCAACTGTGCTGGAAGTAAAGTTTAGGACTCGTGCATTGCATTACGTGCCTACCTTCCTATGAAGGAAAGTGAATAGCTTCCGAGACGCACATAAGCTTATTTCGATCTTCCCGCTCAGAGAGTTGTGGAGAATCGGGCCACGCATTCTTCTGTACCGAGGCAGGTAGGCTGATTACAACTACCACGTACTTGTGAGAAAACAAGGGCTCAAGGCTTTCGCATAATGCTACGTGGGGAACAATCCGCTCACTTCTCTTGCTTTTGTCTCTATCTTGCAACCATCTCCTGAAATAGAAAAGTGGAGGGAGCGGCTTGAGCCCAGTCACGATGACAGAATAATCATAATTGTAGATAAGGGCTTGGCAAGCACCTCCCCGGAGTAGAGTTACGAAGCGCCCTGATTCCTGTCGAGGCATAGACCCGGGAGAATGCCAACATCACGCTTGAAGCGCTGCAGCCATTCGTCATTATCAGCTGCAGTCTGGTTCCATGCATCGTCACTGGCATCATGTTAGCAGGGTAAGAGCACGGTGGTTGGGTGTGTGTACCTCTCGAACAAGATCCACCGAGCTTGATGCTGAATCTCGGCATCTGATGGTACATGTTGATTTGGGTTGTTGGGTGACATGGTAGACATGACGAAGCGAGTCAGCTCCTGAGCTAGACGACGGTAGCAGTTGGAGTCATTCATGAAGAATGTCTTTTTCATCATGTCTTCAAAGGCCCCCGGGCTTCTTCTTGGCCGAACTCCAGAGTCGGGGCTCCCTGACTGTTGTGGCTGAGCTTCTCGCATGGTTGCTTGAGTACGACGACCCCAATCTCCTCTTGGCTGGGTTCTAAGGCTTCGACTGTGAGAAGGCCTTGAGGCAGTGGACCACATTGGCTCATCTGCTGTGCGGTCGTCTCCAGCATTGATGTGGGTACCTTCCAGCACCAATGAGCGTGAGAGAGGACCTTCGGAATGTTGAGTCATTTGAAGATGAGTACGCTGACGGAAGTCGGCCAACCATTCAGCCGAAGACATGACAAGCCTGATAAGCCAGTCTGCAATGAAATCGTAATGCGGTATAGGTAGCTCCTGAATATTTCCGATTATGTAGCAGCACTCCTCTTGCAGCTCGCCATCTGTGATGTGTACCTCGAGTACTGCTTTGGCTTGGATAAACTCCTTGAGTTGCATCTCGAGCGGACATTGTTCAAACAAGTTGTCCTTGCCGTTGATCTTCAAAGCACAAAGTCTATTTTCAGCCCCATGTCGGAGAGGCGCAAATTGAGCTTCCTTGGCAATTTCCTTATTTCCCATGAGGAGGTCTCGTAGCCAAGAAGACTCGGTCGAGATTCCTCGCCGGGATGATGCTTCTGAGGCGAAGATGACGCGACAAGCCTCGAGCTGCAACTCCTCATCAGTGGGCAAATTTCCTGTTTCTTCCTTGTAGTTGACTAAAAAGTAGGCGAGTTCCAACGTGATGAGTTCGTAGGCACTCCGTGGGGAGTCAGCTGGAGCACTGGTTGCTGTAAATGGAAAAGTAGATGTTCGTTCCATCTCAATCAGGTCTAGGCGAAACAAAAGTTAGAAATTAGCGCCATCAAATCCAATGAACCAGAGTAGTGCTTACATGGCGGGATAGAGCTCTCTAGCATGTCGAGTATAGATGCTTCAAAGCCCCAGTCGCCTTTCCAATCAGCCATAGTGCTGCCATTCTTGAAGTGCTCTGCTAGATGATCGACCCTGGCTGGCCAGTTATTCATAGCCATCCCACAGAAGCCGCACCGGGACCGGATTTCTGATGTCGTGACCTTCCAACTGTTCATAGACCAATCAATAAAGTGAGCGTTATGGACGAGCTTGAGATGCTGGTTTATATGATCCTTCCGGTAGAAGGACTTGTCTTCGACTGGTCTTACTTTGCAGGCCGTGTGGTTGTGACTTTCCAGGTGAGCATCATCCTGATCAAACATCCCGCAAAAGACACAGCATATTTGCTTTGTCCTCGGGTTCACCCCCCGTGATCCTTCTGGCGTACATACCCATCTTTCGAGAGATAGATGAAGCGACTTCTCGTGTCTCTGCCAGTCGTGTTTTGTTCTGAAGGCTTCGGCACAGAAAGTGCATTGATATGGTTTTTGGGGATTGATCAACGACGTCCGTCCCTTTCTCTCAGGGATGGCTCTTCTCCTGCGGCGACGATGGTTGCGTAGCTTGTTTATGTTGCCGATTGAACCAAAGGAGCCACCTGAGCGGTGAGAATGGGCGGATGCAAAAGAACTGCCACTGGATGTGCCTGCACTACTTGCAGAGGCACCGTTTCCAAAAGAGCGATCCGATTCTTCATCAGTCAACGCAGAACGGTAGTGACTGTTTCTCCTGGGAGGGCTGTCCCAGCTGGATGCCACAGCCCGGGCAATAGCAGTGACAGATGCAGGCTCGCTCTCAGGTGGTGAGTCTACCCAGCGCTGTAACGGGTTTGTGTTGTTATCGACAGCCGGCGTTCCAGGCCGACGGTTGATATCAATAGGACCAGTTTGTGTGTTATCGGTATGGGAGAATGGATTCCTTTGGGGTTGTGCTCTGCGTTTGCGACGAGTATTGGTGAACCAGTTGGAAACCTGAGTCTTGGTAAGACCCGTTTGACGCTGGAGGAGTTCCTTGTCTTGTTCGGTTGGGTAAGGGTAGCGGCTATGAAGAGCCAACCATCTTTTGAGAATCTGGAGAGCTTCTTTGGAGAAGCGGTGTCCAGTCTTTGATGGAAGTGTGCTATGTCGATAAGCTTGTTCAGTGATGGCCATAGAGCCAGATATGGGTCCTCCATGAGAGTCTTGAGACAACATGGTGCTCATTAGTCCAACAGCGTCATGATGGGAAGGCCCGGACTCTTGGCTTATTGTGGCTGAAAAATACGGGTTAAAAGAAAGTGAGGGAGAGTCTAGAAGGGCACCAGAGGCTTGTGGGAAGGTAGAATTAGAGGTCAAAGTGGACAGTTCTGCGTATGAACCGTCTGTGCATGAAGAGTCGTCCCGAGCAGGTTGCTCGTCAAAGTTTGCCAGGCCATCGAGGTTGATGTCGTTGAGATCGATATCGGGAGGCAGCAACTCATCGCTGTGGATATTGGCTAGAAGGGTATCGATGTCAGGGGTGATAGTGATCTCATTGGGCTCGTGAGGCTGAGAGGAAGACGCAGGCTCCTTCTCTAGCTGCCAAAGAGGAACGTCCATCGCGTTGTATAGGGGCTTGCGTGTGGTGGAGAATGTAGCGCCCTGGTCTGGTTGCGACTTGACAATATGCTAACGGCTCAAGCGAAACCAGCAGGATAAGAAGAGAGCACCTCTTAGGGTTTGCACAAAATGAGCAGAAAGAAAGAAATGGCTCCAAGATCATTCGTGACCTTGGATGAATCGCGTGCCTACGACTTGATTGGCTACGCCCTGTGTGTTGAACAAAGGTGGGTCACGTCGACAGTGGGGATCTGATGGAAGAGAACTTCTTTTTAGATGCGCCTATCTATTTAACTACTTGTTGTTAAAGATTGGATGTAGGGTTAATAAGACTATCGGATATATAGGCTTGAACTATGCCCCTGTACGGGTGTCAATGAAGCCCGTGGTTGGCAATAGCATAGACATATCGTTATCCTTGGCGGAGTTTGTTCTCGCGGAAGCCTTCCTTGTTGGGAAAAGGGGCAATCCACTTGATCAAGCACAAGTCCAGGCTGTATTTACTCCAGAAGTATGATCCTCCAAAGGCAGCTAGAACTTCGCCTGTGGTAGCCAACCAACTGTTATGACTCGTGCTGTAAAGTAGCAAATCAAAGCTACCAAATAGGAACAACCGGAAAATAGAATCAGAGACGTCCACCCAGTCGATGCATCCCCAATACCTAGCAGGGCACCCGCAATGGGAACACTGATCAGAGTTCCGAAGCTGGCAACCATGGTAGCCGTCGCAAAGTATCGGCCATAGTGTCTTGATTTGCAAAATTGCCCGAGGCAAATAGGGATGAGGCTGAGGTTGCTCCCACTTGCCGCTCCGAATGTCACAGAAAAGACAATCAGAACTGCTCTCGAGCCGTTGCAAGGCAACCATATACCAAGCACCGTCACCGCACAGAGCGCGATGGTGACGATGATGACGTTGAACCGGCCAAACTTGTCAGCCAGAAGGCCTGGCAGGAACCGGCCTACGACGGAGCCAGCGTTGAGAAAGGAAAGGAAGAGAAAGCTGTCTGAAGTCGGTATGCCGTGAGTTGTTTCGTATGAAATGATATACGTCAGGGGTACGAAGAGGCCGATTTCCATGAAGAAATATCCCACGGTAGCCAAGGCTAGGCGAGGGTCACGGAAAATACCAAAATCTGGCCAGACGGACTCAGTTTTGACTTGGCCTGTACTGCTCATCCGGACTAACGGGCGAGTCTTGATGAAAAGGTTAGCGGGGACGGCAAGTCCAAGCATAATGAAGCCCAGGATTCGGCAACTCCAGGAAAAGCCGACACCGTTTGGACCTAGAAGATGTCGAAGCAGGAGAGGAAAAAGGGTTCCTCCGATGCCACCTGCGGTAGATGCAATGCTTGTTGCAAGCCCTCTTCTAGCGTAGAAGAAATGAGCAATTGCACCATACGCAGGTGCGTTTAGGAGGGCTCCTCCAAGGCCACCGAGTACTGAGTACGTCAGGATGATCTGATAGTAAGCTAGAGTATCTTGATTAGAGCTGGGAAAGCCATCCGATAAGTATATATAAGACTTACTCCTCGAGAGACTTAATAGCATCAGACCAAGCACAATGAGGGTACATCCTGCGGCCACCAGAACTCTCGGCCCGAACCGATCAAAGACTGGGCCTACTTGCACACCGACTAGGAATACCAAAAACAGATACAGACTAAAGATCCAGCCTATCTGTGAGTGGCTATAGTTCTGAAGCTGGTGCGTCTTAAAGTATGACTCAAAGACAGCGCTCGTGTTGATGAGGCCGTAGATGCAGACCATGGAACACCAGGAGCCAAAGACGACGAGCCAGGCGGTCAATCCACCTTCGGGGAAGGTGTCTGGCACATCGTCGGTGACTACGTCATGGTATTGGTCATGGGATGGGGGAATATTGCTGTTGGCAGTAGCATCGTTTTCAAGAGCCTTGGGTAGACCGGATTGTTGCTCGGGAGTAGGATGGTACTTTAGGCAGCTGTCCTCTGCATGATGATTTGGTGACAATGGCATGTGCAAGCTTAAGAATTAGCCAAGGTCTTCGAGAAAAGACAAGAAGTAGGTATTGGTCTGGGAATAAATTCTCAAGGTGGACAGGTATGAATCTTAGAACCTGTGTTGGGCCGCCAATGGGAGAAGTCGACCCACGTATACACCCAAGGCGTAGACGACGCGAACACTACACAAAGGCGTACTCCGGAACATAGAAGGCATACAGGGCGTGCATTAAGGCCTATTTACACCAGGGCGTGCATGACACTAGGGCGTCTACGTATGACACTATTGCAGCCCAATGCCATTGTGGTGACGCTATTTACAGCACCCTCGTGCATGGGCCGAGCCAGCAGAATTCAATGTTGATAATCTTACTTAGATTCTCATAGGTAGTCAAAGAGACAATCCTAGAAGTCCTCTTATCAAACAGCTACTTGCATCAATATTCTTCTGCATCTCTATCACTTCCTCTCCACCTTCCACAATGGCGCCCCTAGCTGCAACAGAGTCAATCGTCGCTCCAGAGCGCCCACTGGACATTGAAGAGATCAAAAGTCGACGAAAGATCCTCGACATATCGCAGTGGGGACCTGCTGCTCCAGCCAAGAGCGAAACGTTTAAAATCCGCGAACACGGCCACAAGCCCAAGGCTAAGAGATGGGATAATGTCCTGAGCAAGGAGTCGGCCGAGCGCGTGGGCAACTCTCTCAAGTATGCGGCCGGTTTTCTCGGTCTGCCTGGCATGATCTCCCTCGGTGGAGGACTGCCCTCTAGCGAGTACTTTCCTTGGGGCGGGCTTCACTTCAAAGTGCCACCAGCTGGTCAGTTTTCCGAGAATGATATGCATGAGCATGGTGTTTTACTCAAGGCGGGTAAGCATGACCAAGCCACGGGAGAATCCGTCTTTGATATCGCTACGGCTTTCAATTACGGTCAAGGGCATGGCTCTGCGCAGCTCTTGCGCTGGATCACTGAACACACTGAGTTGGTCCATGATCCTCCCTACTCAGACTGGGCGTGCACCATGACTCTCGGCTCAACCTCGAGTCTGGACTTTGCCTTTCGCATGCTTACTCAGCCCGGTGACTATATCGTCTCGGAAGAATACACCTTCTCGACGGCTGTTGAGTCTGGTATGCCCATGGGCATCAAGGTTGCGGGCGTCAAGATGGACGAGGAGGGTTTACTTCCGGGGAGTCTCGACGACATCTTGACAAACTGGGACCCAGAGAAGCATGATGGAGCTCAGAAGCCGCGTGTTTTATACACTGTACCAACCGGCCAGAACCCCACGGGTGCGACTCAGGGTGTTCAACGAAGGAAAGACATCTACGCCGTCGCTCAGAAGCACAACCTATATATCATCGAAGACGAACCGTATTATTTCCTTCAGATGCAACCGTACGCAGGTCAGGGCGCGCCTGCTCTCCCCCTTCCCGCAACCCGCACCGAATTCCTGGATAGCCTGCTGCCGAGCTACCTAAGCATAGATGTGGACGGCCGAGTCATGCGCATGGACTCTTTCTCCAAGGTCCTTGCTCCAGGATCTAGATGTGGTTGGATCACGGCCAGCGAGCAGATGGTTGATCGGTACAGTAGGCACTCAGAGGTGGGCACGCAGGGTCCAAGCGGCGTGTCGCAGCTCATGCTGTTCAAACTGTTGGACGAGCACTGGGGCCACGGCGTGTATCTGGACTGGTTGGTGCATCTACGGATGGGCTACACCCAAAGAAGAGACGTCATTTTGGACGCCTGTGAGAAGTGGCTGCCCAAGGAGGCGGTCAGCTGGAAGCCGCCAGTAGCAGGCATGTTTGTAAGTGACCACCGAAGCCTGTGTGTGGACTGGATAGCTGACCGGGCACCAAAAGCATTGGCTTCAGGTTGATTGGAAGAAACATCCAAACGCATCCTCCAAGAGTATCACCGAGATCGAGCATGAGATCTTCATGGCCAGTATCGAACACCGCGCACTGGTGATAAAGGGCAGCTTCTTCTACGCCAACAAGGCCGAGGTACACGATGCGCTCTTCTTTCGGACCACGTATGCGGCTGCGCCATCGGACAAGATTCATGAGGCTATACGGCGATTTGGGGATGCAGTGCGGGAAAGTTTTGGGCTTGGACAGTGAAGATTTGCTGAAGAGGCAACTGGCTCTCTCGGCTTCAAAACATACTTTACGCTTAATTACATTACTATTCGCCGCGTAGCGATGCATGGATATCATTAACCCCAAGTCTATCTTGAACACTAGCCTCAGCTATCAACACGGGCCCTTTTGCGTCCCAGATCCCGTTTCTCACTCTCCTGCTTTACCAACCACGAGTGAAACTGACTGTACTGCTCGTAAAGCTCCTTTAAGTCCTTGAATGGCTTACTAAGAGCAGGATACTTTGCAATGAGAGTGTCCGTTTCATTGCTTTGTAATTCCAATACCAGCAATTTTCGATTGTGGATCATGCTTGACCCCCACGGACTTAGACAACCACACTGGCAGGCGGTGGTTGGTAAGGAGTATTCTGATGTAGAGGTATTCTGGGTTGCGCAATGGACACAACAACGAATCCAATGCTCTTGTTTGTAATTCTTACTCAAGCGCCTAAGCGCGATCTTGTAAATGATGAACTGGAGCTGCTGATATCTGGGCCCATAAGGGAGGTGGGCAGCGCGGGTGTCGGACCAGGGAGGACCTTTTAGACAATCCGCGATGTAAGTGAAATGCCGGGAAGGAGAGGTGCAGGCTTCTGGTAGTCCTTGTATTCTCAGAAAGTCCGGTCGAGTGGGATTGGTAAAGGATATGACCATTTCTTGAAATTCAAGCCCATTCCACGTCACCCCGTACGTCTTGCCGATATTCCACGGAGTGGAAGACTTATCTGGTTGAATTGCATCTACCAGGCTTGAGTTCCCATTGTCCTGGGTAGTATGATGAACGCCACGAGTTTCGAAGGCTTTTTTTATCATTCCGCATATACCGCCAAAGTCATGCACCGAGCGAGTCTCGGTGAAATACGCGCAAACGATGGCTTTTGATCTGTCGGGATCTCTTGGGTTGGATCTTGAGCAGATCAAAACGCATCCATCCTCTGAAGCACACAGACTTTTCAAATCGCGAGCGTGTGGAAGGATTCCCCCTGGATGGGCTAAATCCTGGTGCTCAAAGATCTTGGACACTCTGAGAAACGATTCATCGGGCTCCAACATTCCCTTTTTGAACGAATTGTAGAGGTAGTTCACATAGTCCCTGGTGCCTGGTGCGTCTCCCTCCTCAGGCGCCACCCCGGCCTCACACCGTTCGAGCCGGAACGCCCGCCGATAGATGGCAGAAGAGAGGTTTTTGGCGACTGACTTGCGTTTGATCCATTTGACCATGTTGACAATAGTCATGTAAGTTGGCCTGAACTCCACACAGTGATGGCCTTCTCGACTGAAACAATTCTCTTCGCTACACCGACACCGAGGGAACTTCGAACCTTGAAACTCTTGCAACGCGTCTTGGGCGACTGCGATTACATGAAGGTCGCGGACTATGTGCCACTGCGGAGATAAGTAGGATGAAAAGGCCAGAGTCACGCGGAACTTTGAGGACGGTGAGTCTTGATGCATTGGCGCCCGCTCCTTCATCGTCCAGAGTCTTTCAACCTCGTTTATCGATTCAAGATCAACCAAGGTTGCATCATCCAGGTACAAGCTCGATCGAGAGCGGAGCTTTGCAAGCTTCTTTGGTTCGACAGAGTTAAAGAAGCTTTGGATGTTGTCGCGAGTTATCAAAAAGCAAAAAAAGCGCGATTCAATAAAGGCTGCATGGCGAATGACACCCTCGGGACGGTCTAAGTTTGTGTAAACTTTCTGCGCTTCAAGATACGCTGCGTATGCGTCCTCATTGGTCTGATCATGGTCAGAAATTTGAGTGTGTTCGAGCAAAGAAGATGTGAAGACGTCGGTGTCTATGAAGCTCAACGTGTCGTTCTCCCCGGATGCAATGGTGCGGAGCTCGCTGATGATGGTATGTCGGTATTTATCTCTTGCCCAGTCGAAAATGTAGTCAATGATCAAAAGAAGCTGGAGGGCCTCGTCTCGTTTCGTGATTGGGCCTGTCCAGACCTCAACGATTTCCTGGGTCGATCAGCAAGCAGGAATGAAAGCCGATAGAATACTTCAACTTACACAACCACCATTGTCTGTGAGTCCTGATGTTGCGGCTCTGTCAGGGATATATGCCACGGAAACACTCCAGTCCTCTCCTCTATTCATCAAGAACCAAACCAATGGCCCCGATACCCATTTTGAGGACGCTCCGGCAGCCCTCTTTAGACGTTGCTGTGTCTTAAGGAACGTCCATATTGGAAAGGCACTCTGCAGGCGAATTGACTCCCAGTCACAATCAGACTTTCCCGATTTCGCTTCAAGAAGAAGAAAAGGGAAGTACAATGGTTCTCCAGTCTCATCGAATGGTGAAGGCTGCAGGATCTCCTCAATGTGCGCATCTCGATTCGTGCTCCAGAACTGTGGCTTCAGGCTATCGTTGAGAAGGTTTTCGAGATTTCTTGTAGACCTCAGTCCATAAACGGCATCAGGCTTCTCCTGCTTGGGTAGGAGTGCTGCTAGGTCTGGATCATGTTTGACCAATTCGTCCTCCCGGTGTCCAAACAAGCGGTTGATGCCCCTAGCCTCGAGGCTGTTTAAGACGTCAGCTTCTTTCGCGCCTTTCATATGGATTTCTAATGGAAGCCTTAACTATTGACTTACTAGTCATCCGGACGGTTGCTTCGTGCGCACCGACATGGTGCTCGATTTGCCTGGCGGCGCTGAAGAGAGTCAGGCACCTCACCATCACGCATAACCTCGATTTCCGACCGCCAAAGCCGTTTTCTACAGTTTGGGCTATAAGATATTAGTACAGAATACCTAATTGACAGAGAGGACATCAAACGCACCAAACCACCTCAGATCTCAACCTGGCGAGGACATGGTGCTCACAAGCAAAGCGCCAGGTGGACTCATTCCTGCGCCTGCATCTCTTGGCCACCTCCACTAGGTTAAGTACTCGTACCTTGAGGTCGAATCTCCAAGGAACTGCATCATTTTCATCGGTTGCAAAGTTGTCGAATTTCGTCTCTCCCAATTGCTTCACTTCTTGTAGAGTATTCGCATGGGCTGGTGGATAGTCGGCTTGTGGCAAGTCCTGGACAAAGCTGATGCCCTTTTCCCTGCATAATCTTTGCAGAGCCTTGGCGACTTCCGGACTCAATGTCGGCATCTTTTGTGTCGAGCGTCTGGTCAGATGCAGACACCGTGGAGGTGAAAAGTCTGGGGAGATGACAATCTCAGCCACCGTGATTTTAAATGGACATGCATGCGTTAGGCAACGAAGGGCCAAATGGCCAATCATGACGACGAAACACTGACCGCCAAGATAATATCCATGTCCCTTGAAAAGCAGGGATACTTTATTATCGATAAGATGAATTGGTTGAATCGCAATCAGCGGTGCTTAGGTAGGTATATAATACTACATCTACGTTGCAGATTTTTGAAGCTATAGTAGCGTCAACTTGGTGACTTTGGTAAAATAAGCTATGGGCCACACTAACGAGTTATGGACACAGTTCTGGATTGATGTCATGACATGGAATTCTAGGGACACATGAGATGGGCCAGGTGGTCGCTCCCAAATCTTCTTTGCTCAATCCAGGCACAACAAGTGCAGCAAGTCTGATCACGGTTGCCACACTTGGTGTCATGATTGAATACTTGAAAGTTTCCAAGATGTTAGCTTTCCGTGATCATATCTCCTTGTCATCACTGCATCCTTGGCGACTTGATGTACATCAGGATGAGCATCAAACCACACCACAGAATCATTCCAACCGCAACCCACCGAAATGTGATCCACATGGCAAAAGCTATAGCTGCCAAAGTGGCTGCTAAAGCTAGGGCGAGAATCCCACCAGCGAGGACCTTGCCAGCCCTGCGAAGGAAGACCAAGATCTTGTCCATAAGCCCTGGCGTGCGTAGGAACGTTGTGAATGTCCGGATTCGCCACGGCTCCCCGATTTCCTTCAACACGTCTTTGGTGTTGGGCTCCTTGTACCACTCAGACGAGAACCAATTGCTGTCGTAGTAAGGGAACCGGTTCTCCAGATCCTGCTCGAACTGGCGACGATTGTCCTGGCTCGATCCTACGCGCATGCATGACAGCAGGTCGACATGGCACGAGGTTCGGTCCTGGAGGAATCCGACCTTGATTTGACGCATGTTTAAAGGACTGATTTTGGGTTGAACCAAAGTGACGGACTGGGTGAACTTGTCTTCAAAGCATTCCGATCCAGTGCCTGCGTGTCGTTTCCAGCCGGACGGTAGTGTAGAGCTGTCATTCTGGTATCTTGGAAGCATGGGATCTCTCTCGGTTGCTTCCACCGAGGATTCTAAGTCGAAGAGCTCTCTACTTTGCGCCATGCAATGCGCAAGTGCTTCCACGGCCGTGTAGTTGTGGTCTTTGGCCAGGTCTTTTTTGGTTCTTCTGGCAAAGTACGCAAAGGTGGTTTCAGAAATATGACCGTCTTGGTAGGCTTTGTAGAGTCGATGTATAATCTCTTTCATGACAATGGGTATCATTCCTGGTCGACATGATCGCAAGTATAGCGAAAAGACAGTCCCTGAATACCAGTTGGCGTCGATGTGTAGGTCGCGCAACTGGCCTCTTCGAGAGGATACCTCTTTTTCGACATGGGCGCCGAACTGAAGCAGGAGCAAAAATCGGTCGAGTCTCGCAGACTCATCTAATATCCCTAACGAAAGAATACTCTCCCATGTTGCAAAGTCCCTACCTAGTGCCGCAACTTCGGCGCTCCCGATCTGACCTGCGCAAAGCCATGCAAGAGTATTAATGTCAACTGGAGGGGAGGCTCTTAGTGCTGTCCAAACAATGTTTTCTCTGTGTGTATCGATAAAACCATTCCACCATTCGAGCTTAACGCGGCTTCGAAATCGGGCCAAGTAGTACAAGCCTTGGTAAGCGTACCCGTGCCCACTGCTTCTCTGGCCCTTGTGAACCAGCCTCAACATGTCATAGTGCAGATATTTTGCATCCTCTTGACGGCTCCAAGTGGAGAACAAAGCGGTGCTGAGGCAGTTATCATCCGAGCTCAAGGCCACCCGTGAGGCTGGACCGCGCCTGTCGTCGTCGGGGGAGACGCAAAGAGTAGTGGATGTCGATGGCTGCCGGGCAGAGACTCTATGCCTGAATGGATCTGATCTATAGTGACTTGCACGGTCGTTGCGCCGCCGGCGACATTTGTTGTACCACCAGGGACACTCCTTATAGCCCGCTTTCATCTCTAACGTCAGGTGCGGCCAAGACTGCTCGGTATCAACGTCGTGGTAGTCAGGAGGCGTGATATCGATGTCGGCTATGCAATCGGAACTGTCTGATTCGGTAGACCGTGCATCTCCATAGTCAAGATATAGGTATGTCCATGGCTTGAGGCTACGATCTGCTGGATCGACCATGGTATCTTCAAGCAACGCAGAGACCTGGTCAAGAAGTCGCTGCTTGTATGGGAAGAGAGGAAGCAACATGTGTGTCATCCTGTCGCCAAGCTCCTTTAGGTCGGACAGGGCGTCGCCTAGCTCTGGGCGAGCCTGTGGGTGTTTGCCTCTCAGGCAAAACGAGCTCCAAACAACGAGGCCGTAGACGTAGAGGTCGCATTTCTGCAAGCTTTCAAATCCTCTAAGGGCCGCAAGCTCACGGCGGGAAGGCAGCCAGTATGGCGTTCCAAGATATTCTTCCTTCCGCACATTCGGGATAGTAGCATCGTCTTGGGCGGTCGTCTTGTCCTGGCCAGTGGCACATCCAAAATCACATAGCTTCGCAGTCCAGGTGCCACCAGTATTGAAAATGAGAACATTCTCTGGCTTCAAGTCGCCATGCGTGAAATTATTCTCGTGGAGGCTTTGCAGACCGTGACCGATGTCGATACACAAGAGCCGAACCAAATCATACGGATCGGGCTTCAGGCCTGACCAGCGCTTGAGGGAGCTCCAACACATCTGTAGCCGCCGAGACCACCATGATGATTGTGGTTCTCTAGCTAGGAATGGTCCTGCTAAGCCTTCCTCTGCTCGCGCGTCTTTGTTCCGTTGGGGTTCTGGGAAGAGACGTTCTAGAAACTCGGCGAGGTCCATCTCGGCTCGCTCGAAGACGAGCAATGGGAGCTGCAGGCCACTGCAGCACGGGCTTGCGGGATCCTCAATGGTGTCGAGACAAAGACCCCAGCCGACCAATTTGACGATATTGGGATGGTCTCTGAACAGGCCCGGGGAGAGAGCGAGGACTTCACATTCGGCAGCCCGAAAGCGTGACGACAGATTGTCGTTAGAGAACCGAGTGTAAGCGCGCCCGTCCCTCATCTTGATATGCTGCTTAATAGCAATCTGTTTGACTGGCCAGATCTTGTGGATACGCTTGTCAGCTCGCTGATATAGTCTCGCGACTCCATCGTCCAGACCGCGGACGTTGCCCTGACCACCCTGCCCAAGCTGATGCGAGAACTCGTTGTTCAGACGGAAGAGTTGTGGCCCGGGGATGCCGCTCTCTTGTAGTGTGTTGATTAGACGGTTGAGGGTGACGATGTGGTTTTCACCGGTTTCCTGGCGAATTTTTGTGTGTCGTGTACTTGCCTCCTTGACCAATGTTGAAGACTTGGACGATTCCCCCGCATTGGCTGCGAACAGTCCTTTCCGCCTACCGGTTCGTTGATCCGTGGCCGGACGGCGGCGCTGCCCCTCGAGGGGATGACAGCTCTGATAGTTTCCGACAGGCATTACAGGATTAGATTAAGCATAGCTTGGATGTTGGGCCATGCGGGATGGAGGAGCAAAGAATTGGGCAGCGAGCGCCGAGTGTCAGCCACCGCCCTCTTTCAACCCTGGATAGGTAAGCATGAGATAATGCCTGGGATTGTACGCCAAGCAGCTTGCGTACGTCACTCAGCGCGAGCTGCTTGGTTGGTTGGGCGGAGGCAGAATCAGGCTGTGGCCCGCCGAGAGTTGCTGCCTGACGGCGGCCAGTTTTCAAGACCAGGCTCTGGCATTGTTCATCTTCTAACATCACCGAATTGCCTCAAATTCAGGAAGATGGAACCAGCCAGCCTCGCATTCGGCGTTATCGCCATCTTTAAAGACACCTATCTTACAGCTAAGTTCATCGAGAACACTATCAAGACCATCAAGATCTACCACGACCAACAGTCTCGGATGGTGACGCATCTCACCGTTCAGATTTACCGCCTTAAGAACTTGTCAAGGCTGTTCCGGGCTGCCGACGGCAACAGCGTTGACATGAAGCTATTGGAGACGGTTCCGGATGTGTGCCAGATACCTGCATCATGTGCAATGCTGAACCATGCTGAAACATAACAGGAGTACCTATATCTGGTGCGCAGCGTCCTCGGGCAGCTCCAACAGGTTCTGGCTGAGTACGCCAAACTTGCGGCCACGCTAGATGAGGACTACAAGAGATTCTCCCCCCTCAGTCCGCATTTCAAGTTTGACCCGGTCAAGGACTCGCTCAAGATCGACGATGCCAGCAACACTGGGAGGATCGAGGAGTCAGCGGATGGCGGGGATGGCAAGAGCAATAATCCGGGTCCTAACAAATGGAAGTGGTGGCTATTCCGCGGTTTTGGACCGGGTAACTCTAAAGGCGCCAAGTCGCCCAAGAAGCTGACGTCGCTGAAGAACCTACCGCCAGGGCTTCAGTGGGTGTTCACAAAAGGTGAGCTGGAGAAGACACTGAAGAAGTTCGAGGAGTGGAACAGGGATCTGGAGTATCTGATTGCGCCACTGCTCGATGGCTTTGGCTTCTATGGCAACGCGGATCTTCGGGAGCGGCTCCGGCCCGACGGTGATGGGACTACGGAGGTAAACCTCTTTCAAGGCCACGTCGACCTGAACCAGCTTGCTGCAGACCCAAGCGGCAACTCGGGAGACGGTGCTTCCAAAGGTAAATATGCGTTACACTGTGAACCCTGGTACAAGTTTCTCTATCTAAATTGGAGCCAGAAAACTTCATTTCGTGCCGAGAGGCCGAGGCCAAGGCTGCCCAGCCTAGAATTCTCGTCGAGTTCAAAAAGACGGCCGACAAGGGCGACACCCGTCTCGAGAACATAGCCCAGCCCGTCAAGGAGCTGTACGGCCCACAGCTGGCACGACTCCTGCACACGGCCGGTAATTACTCCTTCAGGACGCTGCCCCTCAACTCATACTCTTGGGACGCCAAAGAGACCCAGTATATGTTTCTGTTCGACTACCCACCCGACACGTCGGACCTCAAGCCAAAGAGCCTAAACGACTTCATGTTGTCCAGCAACAATGAGCCATACTACAAATTAGAGCTCAAACAACGCTTCCATGTAGCACAGACAATCGCTCGCGCCATTGGCGCGTTCCACTCAGACGGGTGGCTACACAAGAGCATCCGCTCCCATGCCATCAAGTTCTTCTTCCTTGAAGACGATGGTAAGTGCGACTTTGCGAACCCTTACCTGACAGACTTTGAGTTCTCGCGACCTGTTGCCGGTATGACTCGCCTCGCACCGGGTGCCGTCGATATCGACCACGAGGTGTACCGCCACCCGGACCGCCACGGGTCACCGAGCACCAACTTCAACATGACCCACGACATTTACTCACTGGGCGTTGTACTTCTCGAGATTGGGCTGTGGCAGACGGCAAGAGAAATTTATGACGATATAGTCAAGTACGAGTTGGGTGGTGATGCGGCCCAGGTAACGGCCCTGACGATTAAGAACGCATTCTTACAGGATGCGAAGGAGAGACTGGCGCATCGGATGGGGTCGGCGTATCAAGAGGCAGTGGTTGCGTGTCTGGATGATGATTGGGAGTTGCTGGTGGGGAGTCGTGACTTTGCAAACGAGTTCCAGAAAAGGGTTGTTCAGAAGGTTGACATCAGGGCCTTCATCGGATGACCAACGTTAGGGGTGGCAGAGAGAAACATGATTCATACATTCAGCAAAGGCTCATATCTTGTGGAAGAGTTGAGATTACTCGCAGTGCCTCCATAATACTTTACCCTTGAAGCTTGGGCTATGAGTATCGTGATAAACCCACCTTCAGAGACCTAGCCAGCAATAACGCGGCACCTTTGTGCCTGAGCAATTTCGTCGACGGATCCTAAGATGTGAGCCTGCTTATCTTGCAACTACACGTGCATACCCTACGCCCTTTCAGTTACAAGCATGATTGATAGCCCTATGTGTTCGCGATGAGAGCGCCCTTGAGTAGAAGGCGCCTTAATGTAAGCATATAAGGTGGCCCGCCCTAGTGTACGCCCTTGTGTAGTGTGGCCATAATGCACGCCCTTGTGTAATCTCGCCGCGAATGTGCTTAACACATAGTTGGATAAAGGTAGATATTTGTTGCGGTATTCTTATGGTTAATGGATAATTTTGGACATTCCCTTGCACCGAGTGACCGATATCAGTCTCTTGAGTCTGCGATCAACATGTCTACTTTTTCAGTGAGCCAGTACATCCCACAACCAATGAGCATAGTTCTAACGAAGCCAGCGGCTGATTAGATTCCTTGCCAAGGATGGAAAAGTCTACTACGGCGATGCCATACTTCCTTCTGGCGTAACGGATATTGGCAAGGCTGTCCAAGCCCGCGTTCTCAGTGGCAGCCCCTGGAGCAAGCATGAAGTTACCAACCAAGTGGCAGTGAATGTCCTTGTATCTCTCTAGTATTTTCTGATTATTAATTTGCTATGTTTAGGACGTTCAATCTCTTCTCTGCCCTCTTGCTCGTGAAGACGTTCAGACCATCCGGTGCCTAGGTCTGAACTATGAACAACATGCCCGCGAAACTGGGACACGAATCCCCAAATACCCGGTCTTATTTTTCAGGCCTCTAACATCTCTCAACGGTCCCTTTGACACTATTCCCCTCCCACCTATTTCACAGCAATTCGAAGGTGTAGACTACGAATGCGAACTCGTTGTCGTCATTGGAAAGGAAGCCAGAGAAGTACCCGAATCTCGGGCACTAGAATACGTTTCTGGATATGCCGTTGGGAACGATGTTTCTCATCGCGAGTGGCAGCTTCGTCGAGGCGGGACTCAATGGGGCTTTGGGAAAGGATTCGACGGATGGGCACCGTTTGGCCCAGGCATCGTCAGCTCAAGGCTCATCCAAGATCCACAGAGCTTGAAGATTTCGACTAAGATTAACGGGCAGACGGTGCAAGAGAGCAACACTGGGGATATGATCTTTAGTGTGGCAAAGATCATTGCCTTCTTGAGTCAGGGAACGACGCTGTTGCCGGGCGATTTGATCTTTACTGGAACGTGAGTATCGACTCCCTAGGTTAAGTTTCGACTTGCTGATCAGCCACAGGCCCCAAGGTGTGGGTGAGGTGAGACAGCCCCCTCTGTGGCTCAAGGATGGAGATATTGTTGAAGTCAGTTTGGAAGGTGTTGGAACTTGTGTCAATAAAGTTCAAGAGGTGAAGGGCAGCCAGTAAGGGCTGTCAGCAATAGCTTGGAGACAGTCCGAGTTACGTAAACAGGATCACAACTCATAATGAGATCTTCACCTGGTTGACCCCCACCTCTAGCCACTCGAAAATCAGTGAGCATGTCATAATCTGACTGACTAGGTCCAACTGCGATTTTGACCTTCAACCTTCGTGAGTGGCAGACTATCCACCCTCCAAGTATCCTTTGGTGAGAGGGATCCACCAGAGACGATTAAAACTGTCACCTCAGCCCAAGCAGCTTACCATGGATGTAAGCGAGGGGCTAGGAATGGCTATCTACTGTTCAGAAGGGATATAAAAAGGCTTAATAAGGTTTTAATAGAAGTAGATATGAGCTCCCACGAACTTCTAGGAGGGTCCCTACTGGGTCAGGCCCTCCACGTCTGTCAGCGCTAAACATGTCTCCGACTGCACGACAGCCAGGGTCGTGTACGGACACTTTTTCTTGACGCTCGGAGACACAGACCAAGGGCCATCAACGTTTGGTTCTGACAAATATTTAATTATGAGATCCTGCGAGAACTTTCCAGGTACTATCATTGAACACTTGAGCTCAGCAATCCCCTTCCCTCCCCGTCAGCCTCTCTACTTAGCTTACCCAAGTCATGTCGACTGAAGCAGACCCTCAATACCTTCTCAAGGAAAGCAACCGCGAGGTTGAGCGTCTCCAGAAGCAGCATGCATGGTTTCAGCGATGCCTCAATAATCAAATCGTCTTTGCCCCTCTAGACCTAGACAAAAATGGGTTGAAGGTTCTGGACGTTGGGTGTGCCGATGGTGAGACGAGCTCGTGGAGTGATGTCATAAACCAAGCTAACACATCCAGGAATCCTCCTTCGTGATCTCCAGAAGCAAGTTACTCCTTCTGCTCAGTTGGTGGGAGTAGACATCATGAATAGTTTTATGCCATCTTCTCCCCAAGGCAACATCAGCTATCAGGTCTACGACGTATGCGAACCGCCTTCAGGTAAACTCGAGGGAGCTTTTGACTTTACTCACGTCCGATATGTCTTGCCTGGATGTGCCAAAGTTGGCTATCAAAAGGCTGTTAACAATCTTGCCGGTAAGGCCCACGGACTATCAACGAGAGATGCACAATGCTGACCTTTGATGCAGCCACTCTAGCCCCTGGAGGCTGGCTGCAAGTGCAAGAAATGGACTTGGACTACAATCGCTCTGAAGTTGGCCAAGCGACCAATGACGCCAACCGAGTTTTCTCTGGTATCTTTGATAAGATCGGCCTTGGTGCCAGATTTCCAAGCAAACTAGACAAGGCATTCGAAGCTGCTGGTCTGGTGAATGTGTCGATCCAGAACGTCGATTTGCCAATGGGTAAGCGACTGGGCGACGACAAGCCTGCTCAAGACTCCTGGGAGCCGTTTGCCATTACGATCCCGAGTGTCGTTGAAACTGCGAAGTGTAAGCTCACCTCATCAAGGATCTTCGTTTAATTTCTAACACATTACAGCGCTGGGTGCCGATATTCCCGATTCTGTCTACGATAACCTCGCAGAGAGGTTTGAAAAGGAAGTCAAAGAGCAGGGCTCGCTCTGGAGGTCATTCATCATTATTGGACAAAAGCCTGAGTAACCAAGGCTTACTCATATTCATGCGGATTTTAATTGACAATTGGAGTTGGCAATTCGGGCTGATATCTTTGAAATGCCATTCTTTATCAGACTAGGGGGCGACCGCCGTCTGGCTTGAACAGATCGATCCCCGACAATCCACATGTTGATGATATTCATGGTTGCGTATTCAACTACTATTACACATAGAATACCAATCAAAATGATAAGCCAACGCATTTGCAAGCCAATTACGAAATATTATACTGCGCCAGCGGGAGTGTTAAAATATAACTAAGACCCAACAAACTCTTGAGTGCTAACCCTTTTGACTTTTAACAGTAATCCCCCGGCATTTACCCTCTATTTAATAAAATACAATAGAGACGCAGTAAGTATAAACCCTTGCACAGTATTGACCTAGATTTTCTAACCTCTCTAGGCTAATCGTGTTATTATAAACTCAGGGCCTTTGACTCTTACATTTACTCTATGTATCATATTAAATGAAGTAGGATTTTGAGCACTCCCAGCTTCGTTGCTTCCTTATGCTTTCAGTCCATTCAATGCGCTAAGCATCTCTTGATGCTGCTCTTTCTGCTCTTTTTGTTCAACTTCCTCCTTCTGTTCATCTTTCTCCTTTTCGGCCTTATCTTTCCTAAACTGATAGACGCCAAACCCAATGGTGGCGGCCAATGCAGTGCCTCCGAACAGCCATGTGCCAAATGTTCCCCAATTTATATTCTTTTCCCTATTGATTCGCGCCCCTCCCGGCGTGCGCGGGGATCCTCGTGCCTTACCTTCACACAGCACAGGCGTCAAATGCCAGAATTCCGAAACATACAACGGGTCGCCAACAGTGTCTTTCCCCTGTGTGATTTCAAATCTCATGGCCCCTCGGCCCAGGCGCACATTGACTGTGACTTGACACTTGGACTTTTGAAATCCGAGACCCTAAGATAGCATAGCTGTTAGCACTTCTCGATCTCACAATAGTCTCCATACATCAGGTCGCTATCCACAGCCTCAATTTTACGATATCAATTCATTTTGTTGCATCGCGAAGAGAGCTCTCGGAAACATACCTTGTAGGGTTGGAGTTTGTTTGGTGGCAGCTTGTCTGTGAGAGATTTCACCACGGTGGGATCTCTACCCAACTGCTTGGACTTGTTCGAAATCCACCCAACTTGTACGTCTTCCTTCGTCTTCACAACCTGGAGCGCCACCCCCCCTTCACCATCCATGTCTAACAGACGCTTAACGTCCCGAGACGCCGACAAGCCCAACTCCTCGTCCTTCTTGAGAAACCACTCGACTGACTGGAATGAATTGTTTTTAGCAATGCCGTACCAGGCTTGTGCCGAGTAGCGAAAAAGGCCGCCTTGGTTGATCTCCTTCAAGGCGTCATGAACCAGGCCCTTGCAGACCGCCAGCTGTGGTTCTTCAGCAACAGCAAACTGAGGAACGGTTGCGTACTTGGCTCTGAATTTTTTCACCAAAAAGTCCTTCACGTACTGCGAGCTGCCCATTCCTCCAGTTAGGATGACATGGAGCTTCACCTTGTCGAGGCGGCTGGAATCCGAACCAGGAAAGCACTCTTCGATCTGCGACGTAAACTGCTCCCAAATCTTTGTGCACTCATCATCGAATAGTTGTTTGAAAAGCTTGTCCCTGTAGAATATCATCCTTCCATTCTCAACTTCCAATGTTTGGTCACTGAAGCTGGCATCCAATGTTGGCACTGGGACGTAGAAGTAGGGTTTGGTAAGGGTTCCGCCAGGTTTATCGCCATATCTGCACTTCGCATCGAGGAAGCCTGAATCTTGGACCATTGTCCACGTCAGGAGCTCAATGGTGGTCGTGATCGTCGCGTCATCCGCACCCTCGGGGTTCAGTTGTCGAAGCGATCTCAATCGTTCCCGTAGTGCGGTTTCAAACCCCTCGTCTATCTTGGTCGATCCGGTATTCAGGCCTTGGCCAGCAACTCTCAAAGAGAGCTTTGGGGACATCCCCTCATAGCCTTTGACTAGGAAAATACTGACATCGGAAGTTCCACCTCCAATATCTGCGATCATAAGGTGATCTTCTGCCTTTGGTAGTTTCGACTCGGCAAAGTAGTATGCCATCGCCGCCTCCGCTTCGTTGAGTGTGGCTTCGATTTCGTGGGGACCAGAGGAAGCTTCATCCGATCCCTTGAAGCCAGCCTGTTCGATGACTTTCTTGAATCTTTGAATGGTTTCCTTGCTCCAAGTGGTGGGGTAGCTGAACAGGAACCGAATCTTTGCAGTTTCCCACTCCGTTCCAAGTGGTAGGCGAGCCTTGAGCGAGTTCTTGATATGCCCGTACAGCTGGCGCAGGTAGTCAGTGAGCCATCGTTCAACCTCGTCAATTGCAATGTTGAGTGAGGTGTCTTGGTTCGCTTGGCGCAAGTCTTGTTCATCAAAAACACCCTTGAAGAAGCTTTTGATGCCGGGAGCTTTGGGCATCTCTTGGAGGTTGACGTCAAACCCCCAGCTTGACGGGGTACTGTCCTGGTAGGCGATAATGGATGGGACTTTGTCCTGATGAAGATGGGTCCCTGGAGATCGTTTGTCAGTTACAAAAATGCTCGGCATCTCTCGAAAGGTGCATTCAAGGCTTGGCGCAATCTTACCCGGCCAATTGCGAAGGACTGAGACGGTCTGGTCTACTGGAGCTGCAAAGGCGACCGCGGTTCCTACAAGATATTAGCTATCAGTCAGAACTATCACAGGCGATGACCTCTCAAACCTACCCGTCATTCCAAAGTCGATGCCTACTACAAGGTCGGGCACCTTTGTTGGAGGATCTCTTTCTGCCTCGGAAGACGGCATGACGACCTCGGGCAGTTGAAATCAAAGACAAGGGGACGAAGTGACAAGTAATCCTGAGCTGAAGATGCGAGTACTAAATTGCGAGAGGTCGAAAGTTGAGGCAAGTTTTGTGTCGTCGAGTCACTTCTGATTTTTCTCTTCTATATGTACTTAAAAAGGGGACAACCATAATAGCACCTCGAATCAGGCTGTGCAGGCCTAGTCTGTGTAGGCCAATCCAACGCTACACGCAATGTAACCTACAAGTCGCTTCATCGGCATGACCAGACATGATAAGGCTCTGAAATTCACATGCCAAGGCTGTTGCCTGGCGAAGCAAACGAGGCGGAAGGAAAGCATGGCACATTGGCCGGAGCCTCGTGCGGCTGAGGCAGGGTCCAGGGTGTTGCTGAGGCATTTTTCGCATTTGTGTTCTATAGATATCCATGATGTGATCGGTCAGAGTTGTGCCAAGAATCGAATCCTAGCTCTGCTTCGGCGAAGACAACCACCACAATACAATGGCCTAAGACCAGGGCAAAACCGTGGCATTCCCGGTACAGGCCAAGCGCCATTCCAGTAGATGTAGATAAGGCTCGCGAAGTAACTGGGGGGATTCGAGTTCCCAATTTAGAAAGAACTTTAAGATGAGGAGTTGGTCAAAAGTACTCTGGAAACATGGAGGATGGGATGAACAGCAGGAGCCTAGCTTTCATGACTTAGGTAAAGCGTGAACTTCATGGGAAACGGCTACGCCACGCTGTACTCTTGCACATCGAGTGGGTCAGTAGCCGCATGCTCAGCCTGCTTGTTCCAAACTCGTCACACCAACTGGCTGTGTCGCTGTCGTGAACCTAAGCCCCCTCAGCTTGCTGCAGCTGCTAACCTCTGGATTAGAGCCAAACCTCATTCAGAATTAAGAGTGTCCGCAGAATAGAAACAAGGCTGTAAGACAGGACCGATGCAATAGGTGCCAGCTTCGCCCACAGCCAGGTCTCCACTCAGGTGCAAAAGAGATGGTTAATTGTCGAATTGGTCGGATAGACGCCAGATCACTTGGTCAGGCCCTTAGTCTAAGCGCAAGCCACATTACCGTCCAGCGCGTCAACCACGAATCAAATGCACCTCTATCTCCTGAGTGGCCGAACCCCCAAGCCGGTCACGCCAAGGCCAATCAGAGCTGGTGCCCAAGGGGTCCAAAGTGAGACCCAAGGCTCCAGCTTGGAGTTGTGATGATTTTCAGAAGTTAGGCAGGGTGACGGGGATGAGCTAAGAGTTGAGGGCCCAGAAATGGGGTCGATAAGAGGGAATGGGGCTGCTCAGCCTCAGGGGTGAGCACTGCACTGATGCGGGCTGAGGGGGGCTGATGAGCGACTGAGCTGAAGTTGAGCTGGGGCTCTTGGAGACCCTGAAAGCGGCCACCCGTGGTGACTAAGAAGTCGCTTGAATTTCGTCTCAGGATACTGCGAGAATCTGATTGATTTTATATCATAACCATGTAGACTTGACAATGGCTTCGTCAGCAAAAGCCTGGTCAAGCGAAAACTCCGCCATGTCAATTATCGTCTTTCTCCGATCACTACCCAATTCAGACGTCTAGAGCTGACCGCCTAGCCAAGAGGTCGTAGCGCTTGCTCACCACTGCACGAAGTAAGGAAATAGGGCCGAGTTGCCGACGGTTAAAGCACGAATTGCATTTAACCGCTGAGGAGTACGAATAACTACAAACTGTTCCGTCTTGTCCGACACTCTGCATCAACCATTCTCTATCATCTTCAAAAACATCATGTCTTCTTCAACTCCGTTAGATGTAGAAACTTTGATCAGCCAGCTCACGCTGGACGAAAAGGTTGAGCTTCTTGCTGGTCAGGGCTCTTTTCGAATGACCGGTCTGCCCAGTCACGGTATCCCTGCACTCATTGTAAGGTTCAACATGTCAGCACAGCGGAATCTTTGACTGATATTTACAGTAGACATCTGACGGTCCTCATGGAATCCGTGGTAAACGATCGTTCATTCGGGTAAGTGCCAAGCTTTGCCCTTTATAGGCTGCGGCCTTGGAATGTGTTCCTAATGGCTCAGCTTCCGAGCCCTATGCTCCCTTCCGCCACGGCAATGGGTGCGACATTCAACGCGGCGTTGCTTTACAAAGTCGGAAGACTTCTGGGTGACGAAGCCAAGGCTAGAGGTGTCGATGTTCTTCTGGCGCCTACCATTTGTCTCCAACGCTCCCCTCTAATTGGTCGTGGTTTTGAAGCCTTTGGAGAAGACCCTTTTCTCAGTGGCATCCTGGGTTCGCGATACATCACCGGTGTTCAGGAACGCGGCGTCGCAACCAGTGTCAAACACTATGCTGCTCACGATCAATCCGATAACAGCATTGAAGACAACGTATGTATGACCCAACGCACCTTGCGTGAGATGCACATGTTGCCATTTCAACTGGCTCTCCGAGACTCGGATCCTTGGACGATCATGACCGCGTATAACAAGATTAACGGGATTCATGTCAGCGAGGACCCTCTTCTACTAAAGCAGATCCTAAGAGATGAATGGGGTTTCAAAGGTCTCGTCATGAGCGACTGGTTCGGGACGTACAGCACATCGGAAGCTATCAATGCTGGCTTGGACCTGGAAATGCCAGGCCCCACGGACTGGCGAGGCAAACGATTGAGCATCGCTGTCAACTGCAGAAAATTACCCAAGTCGACAGTCGATGAGTCTGTGAGAAACGTGTTGAACTTGATCAACACGGTCAGAGGGGGCGATTCACGCAATCCCTCTCCTCCTTCCAACACCCCTGAGCAGCGAGCTCTGATTCGACAACTCGTCGCAGAGGGCATAGTTCTGCTTAAGAACAGCCGCCAACAACTGCCCATTAAAAGCCCGGACAAGGTAAAATTCGGATTGATTGGAGATCATGTTAAGAACCCTGCACTTTGCGGAGGTGGTAGCGCTGAGGTTGAACCGTATTACTCAGTGACCCCTTACGATGCCATTGTCGAAGTGGTTGGCGCGGAAAATGTGTCTTATGCGCCAGGCTGTCACTGTAAGTTTGTGATTATCCGATTTAAGCAACATCAAAAAGCTGACTGCTTTCATAGCCTTCAGATTCAGCCCTCTTTTGAAAGGCCTCACCACTTCATCCGGAGCAGGAGGTTGGGATGTCGAGATCTTTGGCGAGAATCCGGACGCTCATCCTGAAACACCAGCTGTTGTGTCGGTTGTCGCCGAGAAGCAGCTGATCGATGTTCCTGAGAGTCTGCACAAGTCAATCCCAACAAAATACTTTGTCAGGGCCCGCGCTCGTTACACTGCTGAAACGTCTGGCCTTTTCCGTTTCGGGTTCAGCACATCTGGAAAGGGCAAGCTCAAGGTCGATGGCAAAGAAGTCATCGACTTGTGGACGAGCCAACCTCCTAAGACCGACTCAACTGCCTGCTTCAATCGCCTTTCCATGGAGAGGTTCCACGACATTGAAGTGGCCAAAGGACAGGTTCTTGAGCTTGAGGTTCTCCAGGTCAACGAAAACCTTGCTGGTGGCGTTGGCACAGCCTTGACCCTTACTGGACGAGTGGGAGGTTACGAGCTTCTCGACGAGGACCAGAGTATCAAGGATGCAGCAGAGCTTGCTAGCAAGGTAGACATCCCGATTGTCGTTACGGGTTTATCTTCGGACTATGAGTACGAAGGGAGCGATCGCAAGAACTTGAGACTTCCTGGACGCGTGGATGAGTTGATCCAGGCAGTGTTGAGTGCCAACGAGAACGCAGTAAGTACACCAGTCATTTCTTTGAATATGCAGGCTGATACAGTCCAAGATTATCGTCACTCAATCCGGATGTCCTATCGAGATGCCATGGGAGTCCCAAGCATCAACTCTGCTGCATGCCTGGTTCGGCGGCCAAGAGACCGGCCACGGCCTTGCAGATGTACTTTTCGGCAAGGTCAACCCCTCAGGCAGACTTTCCTTGACCTTCCCCAAGTCTATAAAACACACGCCGGCCTATCTCACCTTCTCCAAGGCCGACTACGACATCATGTACGGCGAAGGAGTCTTTATCGGCCATCGATATTATGAAATGGTCGACAGGGAACCTCTCTTCTACTTTGGCCACGGCCTCTCGTACACCAAATTCGAATACTCCAACCTTGAAGCCCCCCGTGATTTCGCCTCAGCTGTCGATCATAGAATGCAAATCTCGGTTGACGTCACCAACAAGGGCCCCTACCCTGGTTCAGAGGTTGTCCAGGTTTACGTCCATGATCCCGAAAGTTCCGTTCAGCGGCCTATCAGGGAGCTCAAGGCATTCGCCAAAGTGTACCTGGATGTGGATGAGACAAAGACTGTCACGCTTACGCTTGACAAGTATTCCTTGTCGTTCTGGTCGCAGGAAGTGTCCAAGTGGAAGGCTGAAGCGGGAGAATACGTGGTCATCATTGCCTCTAGTTCAAACCCGAAGGACGAACTCTTGCGAGCGAGCTTTGTCTTGTCAGAGACCTTTTACTGGAGTGGTCTGTGAATACAAGAGGGAAGGTCGTCAGGCGATTACAAAAACCGCAAGCAGAGACTAGCCAAAGCACAAGTTTGCTTTTTCATGGCAATGCAGCCACCGACATTAGCTGCGCGTGCTAATTGATCGTGACTCTATTAAGCGTGATATCTACTCTATGAAATGCTCTACTGTCTTGAGCTATACTGGATCTCCGTAGTTGAAACAATGTTGATGCCTTTGGCTGCGTCCTCCTGCGAGTATGAGTGAGTTCGCACCTTGGGATTATAAGATGAAGAAGATGGGAATGGCTGTCTCGGCGCATAAACCTGAACGGTATGGCCACCATCTTCTGCAGTAGGCCGAGGCCAGAGCTTGGCTTCGTCATCATCCCCAATTTTTCTCCCCGACTCGGAGTCATCTCCAGACTCGAGCTCGATAGCATTCGATTGCCTACGGCTGAGCTGTCGTCTACTCCTGATGACATGTGATCCCTTTGTTGTGTTGTGAGAAGGTCCACCGTAACTGGCACCGAGAGAGCTGAAGATCCCGGGGAGGCATTTCTTGAAGAATGGCTTCAAGGAACTGGCCGAGGCGCAGATGATGCAACCTGTAAGCTCTGCGTACATCCAACATAGCTCATACGCCAGACCCCAGGTGTAATTGGCACTGCTGAACAGCTTGATGGTGAGAACGCAGTTGTAGATGGCGACAATGATGACACTTTAACAGTTAGCATGGTTCAAAAATGAATTTCCAGTCTTGACTCACAATCCACCTGTCGTAAACAGAAGTAGCAATGACAGCTTTTGACGTCGAGGAATCTGAAGCGGGATGACAATCCGTAGGGGAAGAAGCAAGATGACGAGATCCATGACGACGTTGGCAACTGAAGCAGCCAGGAAAAAGCCAAACTTGTCGACACATTTGCCCGTAGCCATCGCGACAAGATCCCAAGAAGCCTTGATGGGTTGACAACCAAAGAGACTGATCATGGCGTAGACGACAGCGTATGTGATGAAGAGGCCAGCAAGGACTTGAACTATCCAGCGAAAGGTTCTCTCAGGGCAGAGACGGAGGTAGAAGAAGAGCAGTGAGATCTTGGCTAGATCTGAAGACAGCATGTAAAAGATATTGACGGGGATGGTCCACTGGGGTTTGTTAGCAACCAGCGACGATAGTGTATGTGTGAAGACATACCTTGAGCAAGATCTGGTACTTGGCCTGTGACACCTGCCAGAAGTTGACACCACAGCCACCTTGGGCGACCACTATACATCCTTAGTACTCCATCACTAAGTTAAAATGGTCCAATACTTACTCCCCATGGTGCATGCATAGAACATCCAACACGAGAACAAGGCTGCGCCAGTGAGGTCTGCCGCAAAGTCAGTGATGAGAGCTGCGGTAAATAGTAAGGTCCAACCCACAATCGTCCAGGCGCAACGCGTTATTCATGATCCCAACTCGTGTATAGATTCGCAACCCGTAAATGACAGACCCGAAAGCGAACAGAACAGCGCCGATGACCACCTGGGCCGGCGCCATAGATCCAGCAGCCCACCTGTCCTCGCCATCAGGCGGCGGCATCATGTAGACGGTGTCAGACATTGTGTCGAACGCTCAAATCGGGCTTGTCGGACTTCGGATTGTCGTGGATGAGGTTCGTTGGGCGACTTGGGCCTCGTTTTTCAACGTTTCGCTTCACTGTACAAACATTCTAATGGATTACCTGCACCCTTCTAATAAGGATTCAGCAGAGCAGGATCTGCACGTAGATGTCTCTTTTCACCCTCTGTGAAAAGACAGGTCAGGAGCTTTCTTTACTTTTGGTTCCTCACTCCACCTTGACCCAGTGTCAAGGATGTTCTTACATCTACAAGACATTCCGCGACGCAGGCACAAGGTCTTGGGAGTAAACCAGGTTCCGCAGCAGCTTCGCCACCTTGGCATAATCACCCAACTTTTTCTTCAACTGCCGGCAGATGAGTAGCTTTGTTGTTCTCCAGGCAACATTCAAGAAGGATGTAACCTCGGGTTCTACAGGCCCAACGGCAATCATTTCATCTCGAGTGTTGCAGCCGTTTTTTTCTTTTTGTATAGTATCCAGCGTTGGTGCTGACCAGCGGCCACGTATGATGGAGAAATCCATGGTGGCCAAGCCGTGGAAACCGAATGGAGAGCTGAGACTCATGGCCCTCTTGGCTGCAACGGTTTTCAGGGGGTGCTTCTTGGCACGTCGAAGCAGATCTCTTCCTTTGGCCATGTTGAAGAATCATGTTTTCTTTTGCCATGACAAATGGCTTACCGGTTGCATGACTGCGGTCCACATTAACAGGGGTGCAAGCATGAAGGATTCCAATTGGGTTCAGAGACATCACCAGCAGCATGGTTTGCCCCTTGCAGCAAGCTCGACAAGATGGGATTGCTTTCGTCTGTAGATACTCTTTTCAGAGCTGGGCTTTCTTAATGTGAACTGATTTCGGGGAATTCCCCTCCTGACGGTTTGCCGATCTCGCCCGAATCGTGTGTCGAGCAGGGTATGCGACTCTCGTCCACAATAAGCAGGGGCTAAACCGGGAATATGTGAACGTATTCATTGGTCTATTACCGAGCGAGCCTCGTCAGCAAGTTTCAGTCATAAATCTGAAAGGTCCTCGCAAACTAGCTCCAGCAGGACTTTCCAAAAGGATAGCTTTGCGAGGCGATCATCACTTCATAACCGACCGATTTGCACCATCACTGTAATACGAGGTTGGGAAGGATTATTCCGCCTATGCTTGTTCTCGACCACTGTCATTCACGATAGGTCACTTTTTTCTTTTAGTGAATTTCTTTATGCCTCGTTGTTTAGCGCTCTTGTCGCAACAAATCCATTCGCTGGACTGGCGACCCATTTCCTATGAGGGTCTTTTGCCCTCCAACCGAGAATTTTTCTTAAAAAGAAAGCGAGAAATGCTTGTGGGAAAAGCAAACACTGTTATCCATGCCAAGATGTCCCCACAACGGAGCCATCTACAGGCTTCAACTGGCTGGAAGCCTTCCATTATCAGCGGAAAACCCGAGACAACCACGGTTCGGACCGAGCGGAGGTGGAAAACCGTTGTCTCCCGCAAGCGCTAATGCCAGTATCAAACCATGAGCTCGTGGGTTTTCACTTTAAAACAAAGAAACGTTGCGAGTATGCAACTTGGAACCAACACAATATGTACTGCAATAAGCCCAGCATTGGTCGACAGCCTTTTTCTCTTCCGAGCAGTCACATGGATCATTAAACATGGCTGCATCTTTCCCTGCTGCGTCTTTTTGCACTCCGCCGAAATGCGACTTGACAATTTTTACCGGTGGAGATTTCACAACCCGAGATTATGACCCGAGACCAAGGCAGAATCTCCTGGCCAAGATTTGGTGAAACGATCTTCTCTGCAAGTCCGTTAAGCGATGGAACGCGACACGATGATCTTGACCAGCGTCGTGGGTTCGCTCCGAGGGAAGAGTAAACCCGCGATTCGTGGTGGACCCTCGCCCAGAGAGGGCATTAGTCAAGAAGGCAAGGATTTGGCTCCTCATACTGGGTCCCCAAGCATGGAGTTTGCGTTACTTGGTAGCTGGACCATGTGAAATGTGAGGGTATCATGCGGTGTTTCGATTCCCCTGAATCCCCATGGCACCACAAGGTTGATCAAGGGAGCAACCATTCGTCCGTGCCGCAAAACGTGGATATAAATCTATGACAAAGTCCCTAGCACTCTATGCATCATCTCAGACACACATTCCCAGCTCTAAACTCACCCATTTATCAGAATGGCAGAACAATACCCCTTCAAGGACAAGGTCATCGTCGTGACTGGCGCTAGCCGGGGAACTGGCCTGGCCCTCACCCGCTATCTGCTTGTTCGGGGTGCCAAGGTTTCCATGGCCGCGACGTCGGAGGCGAACTTGAACAAGGCTGTTGCTGAGATTAAGAGGGATATCCCTGATGTTGAGAACAGGGTCATCAGCTTTCCTGTGAACATCACCAACCCCACGGACGTGGAGAACTGGATCAATGCGACGGTTGAGAAATGGGGAGTGTTGGATGGTGCTGCCAATGTAGCGGGTGAGTTGCTTGCTGTGTATGGCTGATTTACTGCTGACTGTTGAAAAGCGAGGATGAACAAAAGCATTCATCCTATTGAGGACCTCGACCTCGAGGAACTCAAGGAGATGCTAGACGTCAACGTTATTGGTACGTTCAACAGTATCAAGTACGAGATGAAGAACATGAAGCCAGGCGGCAGCATCGTCAACTGTGGCAGCCAGCAGGTCAAGTACGCCTCTGGAAATATGGGAGCGTACGCAGCGTCCAAGAACGCCATCCGCGGCCTCAGCCAAGTTGCCGCGTACGAGGGTGGAGCGAAGCACCCCAAGAACCCCATCCGAGTTAACCTCCTGTGCCCGTAAGTACCTTGCATCTCTCGTTCGCTTTGGTTTCTGACCGTTGTATCAGGGGATGCATCGATACGGACATGATCCGCCAACCTCTCCACCTTCCCAACGGTGGTGGAACATGGACCATGACCGAGGGTGATCATCTTACGTCGATCATTAAGCGTTACTCCAAGCCAGAAGAGATTGCAGCCACGATCGCCTTCCTACTTGGCGATGAGAGTAAGTTTGTCACGAAACAGGAATGGTATGTGGATGGTGGGTGGATGGAGGCAAATTACGTGGCATGATCAAGGCATCCGGAGTAATAGATATTTAATCATACTTCTAAACGACGTATCGCTTGCAGGATTTCATTTTTGCAAGGCTGAGGGGGTTGAGATAAACTCTAGTGCATGAATGTCCACCCGGGAGAGCAACGCGGCCCGAATCAAGTTCATTAGGGCTGACTCCTTACAAGGGGAAATGTAACTGGGGAGCCCCTTGTTTTTAATGCAAAAAGAGTAATCAGATAGGAGCACGGGATACTGCTTTGGGTCCGAGGAGTCCACATGAATACGACTTGGGAAGGGTGTCGCCTACCCGAGAGACGGGGACCAGGAGCCTCCTAGTTGTGTGTATACTACCGCTCATGATCTTGATTTCAATGGATTTTGGGCTTGGGAATAGGGTAGTAGTAAGGCTTGTTACTCTCAATGCAGTCTAATCAGCCTGTGGTAGGGTGAGACTCAATTCATTTTGCTTCAAAGTCTGAGTTCATAAAGCACACAGAGCATTTGGTTCACTCCTTTTCTCTTACTCGCACCGTAACCTCGAATTCAGAGTACAGTTGGAGATCTCAATACCACCACTTAGACTTTGCTGCCGCAATTGCATTCAGAATCCCCTGATAGGCCGGCTTCTTCTGGAAATTCTCATCCCACACCAGAGCAGCGCCCTCACCCTGGAATGTGCTAGGAATCCAAGAATACTTGTCTGAAACTCCCTACTCAAAGTCAGTATCTCAAATCATAGAATGTTGGAGAGCCACGTACCCAAAGCGTGATGCCGATGCACTTTTTGACGGCCATGCACGACTCCACAACTCGCTGATAAGCCTTGGACTGTTCCTCGAGCTTTTCCTTGGTTGCAGGAGTCTTCATGCGGATGTCAACCTCAGTGTATTCAACAAAGACTCCAAGGTCGGTGAACTTCCTCAAGGCCCCTTCGAGGGTCTCACGAGAGGGAGTGATGGTTGGCTGAGTTGGTGTGGGCTCCACAACAAGATGTCCCTGCAGACCAACACCGTCAATCTTGACGCCGTAGGATTGGACGAGCTTGACGATGCGAGCTGCTCCGGCTGTCTTGGCATTATTATACTCAAGATTGTAGTCGTTGTACCACAGCTTGACATTCGGATCCGCCTTGGCAGCGAGGCGGAAGGCCATTGGGATGTAAGCTTCTCCGATGGTTTTGTACCAGACGCTCTGGCGGTAGCTGCCGTCCTCATTGAGAGCTGACCAAAGTTAGCACAAGTTGCATGGAATGAAAGAAATGAATTACCCTCGTTGACAACGTCCCAGTGAGTACACTTTCCCTTGTACCTGCCTGCAACAGTGTTGATGTGATCTTCCATGATCTTGACCAAAGTCTGGTTGTCAAAGTTACCAGCCTCAACCCAAGGGGCAAGCTGACTATGCCAGACCAGAGTGTGACATCGAAGTTCTTTGCCGTTATTGACGGCGAAATTGGCGTGTTGGTCAGCAGAGCTAAAAGTGAACTCGCCACGCCTTGGCTGGGTAGACTCCCACTTCATGGCATTTTCGGGAGTGATGGCGCCAAACTCGGATGGGCCCTTGATGATATCCTCCGTGCGCGAGTCGCTGCCGAGAGTGAGGGCTGTGCCGACATGTTGCTTTCCTTTGGCCTTGATGGCGCTATCAAGGCCTTGGGCTCTAAAGAAAACCGCTCGTTAGGATGATGGTCGACTCTGCGTGTGTTGTGCTTACGCTTTTGGCCTGCCGAGAACCTCGCTGGCGATGGCCAGGGTCAGGAGGGCTGTCTTGAAAAGCGAAGGCATAGTAGAAGTATAAACTGATAGTGAGACAGTGATGCAGCCAACATGAGATGTGGAGGCCGGATACCCCTATATATAGTGAAATAGGCTAGTGACGACGCCATCGTTAAAACAGGGCATCTCTACCGTGACTCAAGGTTTGCTCAATCTGCCGAGATCAGAAAGAGTGCGCGGAAGTTACATCCAGTTACCAAACTAGGACAGATGGAGGAGGTTCCGTTCTCCAAGACGCACGAATTCAGGAACGCTTCATTTACCCAGCTAATTACAAGGGACCGGTTAAATGGGTGCTTGGCCGAGGTTCCTACCCCGCGTAACCAACTGTTCATAGCTCACATGGCTCATCTTGGCTAAATAGAATTCTTGGACTAGGTCACTGGATGATTGTTTCAACTAAACCCCACAATGCTTTACTCCAATGTGAGAACGACGGCTGAAAGTGAAGTCTTGGCTCAAAAACACGGTGACGGTTTTTTAGGCACTTCGGTAGTCATAATAAGGTTATCTTAAGAAGAAAAACAGTACCCGAATTTGTGATTGCAGATCAGGGACTTCAAGGAAGCCATTGCCACCTTCCCCGCACCGGATTGGCGGTCCGTCCCCTGGACATACGATCACGTTGTGGCTTCATGCCTCTTTTACCCGCTTGTAAAGAGCACGGCATATTTACAGCAGAGAAGAAAATATTTGGTAGCTAAATGATGAGCGTTTCAGCGCAAGCATGCACACTGAAGCGGCCTACAGAAACGAGGAGGTCAAGTGATGTCAAGTTATTATCCACTAGATAAACTAAAATCCATGCAAAAGTCCATAGCCTAATCTCCATACAAACACCCACACTCGGGAGACTGCCGAAGATCCATGTGACCGAGTTTACTTGGCGATCACAAGCTTGCCATCGGGGTTGTGGTTAATGACAACAGCGGGGCCACGGACAGTAAAGTCGACAGCCAATGGCTTCTTGGGAAGCTTTGCAACATCCAAGAGCTCTCTAACCTGGAATACACTGCCGTAAGTGATTTAGTAGTTGTTGGCAGGCTAGATCTAGTACTAGCTGCCGGGCTCAGGCTTGAAGGTTGCAGTGGGGACGCTGGAGGCGCCGTCGGGGGAGCTGGCGAGTTCAATGAAGAAGTTCCCTGATTTTGTCGTGGTCAGCATGTAGGATATATGCCAAGGATTAAATGTTACTCAGTCTCAGTGGCAACCTCAAGAGTAAAGTCATTCATTGCTAGTGTTAACATCATAAGCATTGTTCCAAGCAGACGACTCAGCCGGCGCCTTCTCGAAAGAAGGAGTCACTCCAGTGACAACAGCCATGTTGAGAGTAGTTCCCGGGACATCACTGTCATCACCAGCCTTGGTACCAAGAGTAACACCCTTAGTCTGGGTGATAGAAACCTTGGCACCGGCCTTCTCGCCGCCCCTCCAGGTACCGACGATGACATAGTAACGCCTCCACATCTCAAACTGAGCTATTACTCCGTCGGGGGTGGCTTCGGCGACTTGGTAGATGTTACTCCAGATGGAAGACTTGACTACGCCCACGATCTCGGGCTTCTCGCTGAAGAGATTGTAGTTGTGGGGGAACCGGTTCGGTTGTTGATGATGATGGTGTACTTGTTGGACATGTTGGCGGTGGTTTTTTGGGGTTTGTACTAAAAATGGAGTAGTATAGAGTTGAGTGGACAAGAGTGTTTGAGTGATGAGTGCTTGAGTTGCTGCTCGTTTTGGGTGATCAGATCAACCTTTATATACTTTTTCCAAAAGACCTAAGCCAAGATATTCGCAACTTGTACTTGGGAGAGCGCAGTTTCTGTCGCCATGCTGACTCTCATCTTCTGGATTCGTTGCCCAAAACTGATGGCATCGCCGAGCTCTCATCCGCTTGAACGCAGCACTACTCAAAGAAACCGCATCCAACTCAGATAGTCGGATATGCGATGCCAGCGGGCAAAGCCACTAAGTGGTTCACTTAGTGCCGTCGCGCGGTCCGGTCCGACGCGAGGCGGGCTAAACGGATCTGATCTAATCGCGTCTGGTCAATTATGATGCATGTACCGAGTGTGAGCTGCAGGAGTAGGAGCTAATTAGTACGTGAGAAATCGCCAACGCAATGTCTCTTAACGCGACGCGATTTACCATGTGGCTGTAAACCCTGGTTCAGATCATGTGGGTTTCATATCTCGGCTCAGGCTCGGCCGTACTTTTCTGCGGCAACCCCTCTTCCACAATGCGACGTTGCGCGACTTGCTCACCACTCCCCCCATCAAACCATTCTATTTCCCTTTTATTCTTCCTATTTCTACAGACTCAGGCAAGAGTCAAAGATCAGCATACTACTTATTATTAGCAATGACAGACGCCCAGGCGACTCCCGAGGTACAGGTGGACGATGACGTCCAGTCAGATTCTGCCTTTGGTGATGATACCTCCGCTGCAAGCGACTCCATCACCAGTAGTGTGTTGAAGTATCAGTGGAAGTACGGACGGCGATATCATAGTGACCGATCGGGTCAGTATAGTTTCCCCAATGACGATACCGAGCAGGACCGCCTCGACATGATCCATCACGTCTTCTATCGCTTGCTTGGGGACCGCCTTTTTCTGGCCCCCATTGAACCCGACGGCCTCAATATCCTCGATATCGGCACTGGAACTGGTATTTGGGCGATCCAGTTTGGGGATGAGCATCCTTCCGCTACAGTAGTGGGAAACGATCTAAGCCCGATTCAGCCGGATTGGGTTCCCCCAAATGTCAAGTTTGTTGTTGACGATGTCGAGATGGACTGGGTCGAGCCAGTCCAGTACGATTACATTCATTGCCGCTATATGGCTGGCTCTATCAAAGACTGGCCCAAGTTATTTAAGCAGGCATATGCCAACCTCAAACCTGGAGGATGGATAGAGTTCCAGGAATCTGCCAACACTCTCTACTCGGAAGACGGCTCCCTTGCGCCTGAAAACCCTATGGTGCAGATGATGGACAACTTGATATTAGCCTGCGATAAGATCGGCCGTACTATGGATCCGGCACCATCTTTTCAGCGTTGGGCTGAAGAAACAGGGTTCACGGAGCTTAAAGAGAAAAGGTTTAAGCTGCCGATCGGCCCATGGCCGAAAGATCAACGGTTGAAGGAAATAGGCACTCTTATGGGAAAGAATTTCTACGAAGGGGTTGCTGCTTTCACCGCAGTATTATTCACCGAGGCCTTAGGTTGGTCAAGGGAGGAGGTTGAGTTATTCAACGCTAGCGTCAGGGAGGCATCGCGCCAACGCACAGTTCATCCCATATTCGACTTTGTTGTTCTGATCGGGCGAAAGCCAGAATAAGGAGGCGGAGGGCAAAGCGACATAAGGTAGTTAAATGCCTCGTATTTCTGCGACTTATTTACTCTGACCTATTCAAGTCAAAGGGACGAGCACAAGATCACCAGGTCAAGTCGAGGAGGCGCTTATCAATACTTATTGTGACTAGCCTGTTGTTATGAAAATAATGCCACGCTTATTACTACGTAAACCTCATGGCGCATCCTCCGCTGCATAATTTTAGAGATTTTAACAAAGACATCAACGGACCAGGAACCGCGGCGCTAAATTCAACCCCTTATTTGTCCCTAACCAACTTGTGCCGATCCCACCAGTGTCCCAACAGACCATTACCGTGGTTGCTACCGCCTTCCACGCTCAACATCAAGTTGCTTTGGACATTAAGTTGAGCAAGGTAGCTCAACTGTGCCAGGGCATTTCAACACCCGGCCTTATTGGAGCAACTGATGTTGCTCGGGAGCAAAAGTGGATCAACAAGTTCCGTAAGGATATTACGGATGACTATGGTAGATGTGCCGAGACTCTCTGTGCTTACGGCGTTTCGTAAGTCCATAGCTCCTATGACGAGATGAGAGAACTTTGAGTTAACCACGCACAGGAACGTCTTCTATCCACAAACGTTTGTGACCACCACCGCTGGTCCCAACGTAAGGGGATTCGCCCTCGAGACGAGAAAGGTGGGCAAAGGCGCAGCAGAGCTGAATGCATTTACTACCAACTTTGACACGAATGCAATGGATGCCATTTCTCAAACTCGAGGCTCTGTCTATCGTCTGCCTTGTGCTCAATTCTGTGCGACCATGCTGGAACACGTACAGATGCGTGACACACCCCAAAAGCGGGATGCTTATGATATCGATCTGCGAGCGGCACCAAGAACAGTAGTATTGCCTCCTGTTTAGCTTTAGAATACACAAACTAAATCCTTTATGTCTAATCTTTGGCGGCGACATAGATCTAAGGTGTAAAGAGCTTTGCTAGTCCCTCAGCGCTCACATTTCCGCCGCTCAGGATTATGCCCACATCCCATCCATTCTCCCCTGCCTCTCGTTCCACCATAGCCCTAAACTCCTCATTGAACAAGACAACAGCCAGAGGGACTGCAGCGCTGGGCTCTATGAAAAGTTTCATCCGTTCCAGGACAAGCCTCGTTGCTTCTAGGATCTGGTCCTCTGTCACAGCATACATGGCCTTGACGAGCTTTCTCTCGTATATGACACTCCAAGGGAGAGGTCCGACGACGCCGATTAAGCCATCAGCTATGGTACTCGTCTTGACCTCTGTGATTCTTTCCCCCTTGATGAATCCACGTCGCGCATCATCAGCACCTTCGAATTCTGGCTCACAGCCAAACACACGAATGGGAGTACCCTCGCAACTAAGCGCCGTCCCGGACAAGAGACCACCACCGCTGCAAGGCGCGATAATAGCGTCTAGGGCGGAATTGAGCTTTTCAACTTGATGCTGGAGCTCGAGACCAGCTGTGCCTGCACCGAGCATGACGTCGGGATGATTGAACGGGGGTACGAGCCGCGCGCCCGTCTCGGCCGTGATCTTGGCCGCGGCTGCTTCTCGTCCAAAGCGTTCACAAAGAGTGACATTTGCTCCGTATCCTTTTGTAGCGGCGATCTTGTTGGGGCGGGTGACGTCCGGCATGACAATGTAAGCAGGTATGCCGCTCTCTTGGGCAGCTAGAGCGAGCGCCTGAGCATGATTACCTAGTCTACGCATCAATAAGTGCGTCCAAGTGTGAAAGATTTTTTCTAATACCTGAGCTAAACCCAACCACTCCCTTCTTCATGCCCCCTTCAGCGATCCAATCAGGGTCCTGCTTGAGCCTCTCAATGGCGTGAAAAGCGCCGCGGGCCTTGAAGGCGCCCATGCGCTGCATATTCTCACACTTAAACCACAGTCGAATGACTGGTTGGGCAGGTCGAGAATTTTCTGGCAACTCCCTGGGTGTCGAGGCCATCCGGTTCAGGGTTTTATTGGTGAAGACGGGAGTTTCGTGGATCAGAGGCTTGATGAGTTCGTGGGCTTTGAAAACCGATTCCCGAGTTAAAGGGAGGTATCTTGATAGGTCTGCCATGGCGGATTAAAATCAATGGTGAGAATATGTCGGGGCTCCAAACCTTTTTGTAATGAAGTATAATCGACAATGTGAAACGGCTACTATCTACCTAGTCGGCTATTAAAACTCACAACCTTGGTTTATGGTTCCCTTTTCCGAGCCGACCTACCTAGTGATCGGCCTTCAATCGGTACACCGGCAAAGGAGTGCGATATGAGATTTATGGATCGTCAACGAAGGCGTCGGCGAAACAGCTGATATGCCGAATCTTGAGGAAAACTACGCCAAAATTTTCTCATATCAAGTCCTCGGAGCAGCCGAACCGAAACGGATAGCTAGTAATAATTGTCACTTCTAGTATCAGAGCTTAAACACTCAACTTCAGCCCACTTTATCATGTCCTCGAACGGAGACGCTGTCATTCTCCCCGCTGGAAGCCCCAAAGGCCTCGCCAACTACCCCCATGGGCGCGTCATCCCCTCAGTCGGCTCCCGAACATTGTACATCTCAGGCACATCATCCAGACTTTCAGATGGATCATTCGGGGGTTTCGAAACCAACGGCGACGGCGCTCCATCTTTCGACGCCGGAAAGCAGACAACCGCCATTCTGCACAACGTCGAGGCCATCGTCAAGCAGGCTACCGACGGCAAAGGCGGCTTACACAACATCATCGACGTGACGGTGTTTCTCACAGATATGGAGTATTATTCTGGGATGAATGAAGTGTGGAATGGGTTTTGGCCAAACAATGAGGAGGCACCTGCGAGGACGACGATTGCGGTCAAGGCTCTGCCTAGCCCCAAGATGGTTGTGGAAATGAAGTGTACAGCTGTAGTCTAGTGATAGAATCTACCAACAGACTAAGGATGATAAAAAATGGACGATTTGGGCAACCTCTACAGCTTTGAATAGCTGTGGTGTTATGATGCTTCAATTCGCCTGGTCCCTTCTTCGGCCTCCTCACGACTATTCCCGAATGTCGGCTAATTGAGATAATTTGCCGGGTGGTACCGTCGACTTGTAGTGTATATCATCTGGTAAAGTGAATTTAATGGAACGGGCGAGCATGTTTGGAGAGTGAAGAGCATGCCATGGCTAAGCCAGTCCAGGCCCTTGAAGCATACGTGGATTTAAAGGCAAGCCGTGCTTGACCTTTTGTTGGCCAAAGTCACGAAGCGAGGGGAGTTACTGTGCGCGGGCGATTAACTCACCAAATGCCAAGAGGCACTTCCAAGGCGTTATGAAATGCAATATTTAATAGTAAATACAATGCCATTCTTGTTTGCAGGGAAATTATGAGCCGGCCGTCGCAGACTGAAACATTGCAAGGGCGAGACAGAGTAAGTCACTCGGAGAAACAAAAGTAATACAATGTCAAATATTTTATAAAAGAATATCTAAAACGAATGTCTCATACACGCTCCCGGGTCATGTCGCATCAATAGTACAATAAACGAAAGCGTAAAAAGGGAGGCGCCGGTCCAACCCAAAGGGCGCTACCCCCTTCTGTGGAATGTAATCCACATTCCTGTCCAACAATGGCCTGTCAGTTAGCCCTTACTACCTCTAGTAAGGCTTTTGGCCGACAATGTTTCCTGGTGGGGAATATCGGGCGACGGTGTACCAGCCGCCCTTACCATCGCTGACGGTCGCGATGCCGATTTTGACGCTGTTCTTCCACACGCACTGGGCTGGGGGAGGGGTTAACGGGTGGGTTAGAATTGGTAGTGCGGTTGGAAACTTACTGTAATGACCGTACTCGGAAAACTTGCCCTTGGGAATAACCTCGTTCTTGTAGTTCTTTACCTCAGCGAGCCTACCCACCTTATCAGTCACGCTCTATGCATACAATAGATTCACTTACCAGCCCTGAGTTCCAGCAGTAATGGGGTTCTTGTATGTTCCACTTGACCTATAAAGTGTCAGCATGTCTATGTAGCGTTAACTTGCGATCAATCTCACCATCCGTATGCCAGATTCTCGCCCTGGTTGGGTCTGTCCTTGCTAGCAGAGTGCGCAAGCTTTCCACTCTTGGCAATCTTCTGAGCCCAAGCCTTGGCAGCAGCCTCAAGCTTGGTGTCCCAGACAAGCGCCTTGACATTCTTCTTCTGTCGAGCCACAGTGTGCAGACGCAAGCCCTCCTTCTGATCAGCCGTCAAGGCTCTGGGGAACAGGCTTCGCTTCTCGGGGGAGTCTTCATCTTCAGGCGAGGCATGGTCCGGGTGGAGGCTCTTGTCGATGGGGTCGATAAAGATCTTGAGCTTTGGTTCGTCAAGGTCTGCATCCACGGTGGCATCCGCGTCCACTGTGGCCTCTGCTCCGACGTAAATGAGGGGTACTCCAATGTTGATGGTAGCAGTCGCCTCAGCGTCAACGTCCACGACTGCGCGGTCTTCAGCAGGGGCCGAATTTGCACCAGAGATGAGGTGGAGCCCCATGATGATGAGGGATGGAGCGGATATTGTTGAGAGAAGCATGTTGATAGTGTTGATTGAGTGTCTCGAATACAAAGTGATTTCTTAGTGTTTGATTACAGTCGATAATGTGTATTGCGTTGTTGATGATGAGAGAAGATGGAATCCAGTGGTGATCAAGCGTTCTTTATATTCTCGTCCGGCGTCAATAATCACCCTCCATCGACACCTTCCCGACATACTATGACACCTCATTTTCGATAGTTCTTGACGTCTCCGGGAAGGATTCCCCAAACTGTATTACGGATCCAGAAGCCTCCGTGGGATCAACGTTCCTGGAAGACCCCTTGTCTCACCCGCCGCCAGCTAACGTTGGAATGAGGGAGAAGGGAGATCCACTCCCTTGTCAACGTTTGTCTCCCCTGCGTCATTCCGCACCCTTTGTTTGCAGATCAATCAATTTCTCCAGAGATTTGGGAACTGTGATCCTCATTGTCAAGATGGCTTAATCTGTGGATAACCTCTAATATGATGTAACAGCTGTCGCCGCCTGGTGTCATTACATCCGCTTCAGTCCTACCACTATCGCCACTTGTTGCACAAAAGGTTATCCAGAATTGTGTGAAGTAAATGATTTTTAAATTCCATGCATCAGCGTGATCAAGATGCGCGCGGGTCATCTCAGCCCTATGGCATCCTGACCGTTCTTCTCATGTTGTCTCAAATTCGCATTGTTGCTGAAAGCATCCCCATTCTAGACCTTTAACCACGCATTACCCCCAGTTTTCCCCATAACCGATCTAAAGCATCCTCTTCCGAAGCCACCCGCTCTTGATGCAAGGGCCAGGTGTCATCAGGACCCTGCCAAACTCTCTCGTGGTTTTGCATTCCAGAGCGTTTCAGCCAGCCAATAAATTGGACAGCGCAAGCGTGACATCCGCATTTGACCCCATTTCTGAGACTTGCCGTTTCCAGATTCAATAAATTCCAAGACAACTGCGCTAGGGACCAATCGGATGCATAACGGGGGCGTTGGAGGAATTGTGGCCTGGGGTTGGTTCAACGCAGATGCCCAGGAACAAGCGGCGTGGTGACCATCACTAACTTTAATTCAATCTCTTGTCACTGACATGGTGGGAGAGGCTTCGGCTAAGTTGTCCATTCGTCATCAACACATTGAGCTGGCTTCAGCTGCCCACTCTTGGCGCTACTTCTCAGGATGGGTCCTTGACACATTGAGACTGAGGAATGATGGAAAACCCAGAATCATGTTCATATGGACTAACCGAAAGAGCAGGTAAAAGCCGTTGACCGTAGAGTGCCTGACGTACAAAACGTCTCTAGTACATGAACTAACACTAGTTACTTTAACGAGATCCGGGTATTAAGGCCCCCGAGGTCCTCTAAATGACGCTCAACAAGGATGATATCATGTTCGACCTCACCATTGATCTGTCATATCGCCACCAGATATGGCTGTCCGGAGCTGTTACCACTTACGTGGACCCGATTGTGATCATGCAGATGATCGTTCCGTTTATGAGTGTCCGCCTTTGACCAAGCTTCCATCACATTTCTGCGACGCCAACCCAGGTTATGCTTACCTTTCACTCAGAATCCGATAAGCTCAACACTATGGCTTGCTATCATCATCGCTAAAAGATAGGGCTTTGGGCGCAATCGTCATCCATCACTCAACGCCCCGCTTGATCAAGATTATGTTGACGCGGAGAAGAAGTGGACGGAGTCAAAATCAAGAACTTCTTTGGCGAGGGGCGATATGGAAAAGTCTAAGCCATTTCCGTAGGATAGCGCTTTTGATGCAAGGACAACAGCACGAGAGACATCACTGACGTATGTCGTGACGGCTGCTTCCACGCACCTTCTCCCATCATCGACGTCAAAGTACGCGTCTGAACCGACAGGCTAATAATACTACAAGTCACAATTTGAGAAAGCGATGGAGACCCAGTCATTGAAATACGCAGGTAAACAGTCTAACTTCTCTTCAACTCCCCACTCCAATGCCTAAGTGATATCATACTCCTCAACGATTCCCCTCGTGACCAATGCCCCCAAACCCAACAATCTATCAAACTCCACTCAAAACCGTGGTAGGATCATGTTGGAAGTAAACCAAAAACAGTCTTCATATTCATCCTCGCGTTCTGGCAGCTCAAGCACCTCCTTCTTGGTCATGTTCCACACACCATGCCACAACCCAACCATGCGCACAGCTGATCTGCGAAGTCTGGCTGCCCTATGGCGCTTGGAGAGATCCCAGCCCGATTCTTGGTCAAACACGTGCTCTTCTTGAATTGCGAACCAAGGTGGAAGTTCCACCAGATCCTCGGCTTTTTCCTTTTTGCGTACCTCGCAAGGACTGGTGAAGTTTGGTCGTAGTCCATAAATGGGAAGATCGATGTCGGGCCAGTCGGACTGGGGCTTGGCGTTTAGAATCCCCTTTTTGATTGCCTGGGGATCTAGAGGCGAGTTCCATTTGGAAAAGGTGAGGGTGTGGTCGTTTTCGTTTGTGATTTCGACTCTCACAGTAGGAGGATCAAATTCTGTTTGGGTGATGTAGACATCCAGGTGCGGGAGCGAGTCACGGATGGTGACCCTGTTGTCGTAGAGGACAGACTTGTCGACGACTTGAAGGCCCCATTCTGAAGCCATTGTTTCAGAGAAGAGAGTGGTAGCGGTGCCCATGAGAGCCAGGGCCCGAAGGCTGGAACCAATCTTGGAGAACATGATTGAGTTGAGTAACTGTAGTTGTTGATGGTTGACAACCGTGTTGGTGGTGGTTGTTGTTGTAGTGATGGTTTTTGAAGTAGGAAGTGGTAGTGATTATCGAAAGTTGTTGGAAAGGGGAAGAAAAGAAAGACTGATCGCAATGGGATGTGGTGCTATTTATGTGTGTCTGTTCAACTATCCAACACCCAGGCAGAAGGATGAAGTAAACAAACAATTGAGATCACGGGTGAAGGCATGGCTACCATGCATAACCTTTCATGCAAAAGTAAACTATATTTGCAAAAATAACCGGTAAGTAACCTTGGCCATGAATATACAAAAACCTTGTTCACCTCAGTATTATTGTAATGTGAAGTTGTGTGTATATTGAAGGTTAAAGAAGTAAGTACAGAAGAGCACGTAAGGCGCGTTACAAGGCATCTCATCCAAGCCGATCGTATCAACGATAGTCCACTTCCAACGAGTATCTCCCCTGTCCCATACCGATTTCCTGCCACACGAGCTTGAACCTCTCCAATAGTCCCATGTCAGGCATGAAAGTCCTATCAAGAAGTTGAACCACGTCTGTCCACTTTGTAACTTGCATCGCGTCAAAAACCGCCTGCAACCTGTCAATGTACCAAGTTCTCGTCTCCATCGACTTTTCCGCCGCAACAGCCCCAACAAAAAACTGCCAAATGGTCGGCTCGACCGAGGAACACAGTCTAATCTGAGGTTTCGCGAGAGAATGCCTTAGGTCCTCGGCAAGAAGACCAAAATCCGTTTCAGGCCGAGATAACCAAGAAAGAAGCAGAAAAAGCTGTAGGGCAAAGCGAAGTGTACGGATGTACTGGTCATCACTTCCCAACACGACTTCCACTTCAAGCTTTAGGCAGTCGACCTGATGTTCGATGTTGAGGATTTCATCTTTTGATGGCACTTTGGCTACACTGAATTCGTCGAGTGCTTTGCGGAGCTGTGAGATGCCGCTGGTTATTCTGGAAACATCCATCGACGTTGGGTTATCCTCGTTCCGCAGGGCTTGCATAAGCTTTTCGTGGGAGCCATTGGTGGACGTGACTGCTTGGCCGATCGAGTCGCTATTATATCAGTCAGTGAACTGTTGATTCTCGCTGGGAATAATTCTTACTAGATGAGAAAATCAGAGAACCATGATGGAACTCGGGTAATTCCCGCTGCTCGCCTCAGTCTGATCATCTGGGCCAACCCTTGGATATGCACCTCCAACGCTTTTTCATCACTTGCAAGCCGCTAATCAACAAAGTGTGAGTAACCGCAGCAACAAAAAAAGTCAATCTTGATCTCTCACCTCTGCAAAAGCCAATGTAAACACAGCCCCGAGCATGCCATCCGATAAGCCAGCGGCTGTGTCGAGTCGCTTGTTGATCATGCTGATGGCCATACACTTTCGGACATCGGCTTCTCGAGACGTCCATGGGGTTCTGTGTCTAGGAGTATACTTTAAACCAATCGCCATGGATGCTTCGATGAGCGCGGGCTCGGCAAGCAGCTGATCGACCCAGACCGTTTCTCTCTCGGAACCGGGGTAGCCGTAGCCAGCAGGGAAGACGATGGGTCGAAACTCATATAGCACTAGGCTTATTAGTTGCATCCCCGAGGTGTGGTTCAGGGTTACTCACAGTAGCTAATCGAATTATTGGGGTCTCTTGAGCGTGTTGACAAC